>CBVK0101220165.1:0-16182 GCA_900067695.1 Picea abies | reverse complement strand
TCTTCCGATCTCACATTCAAGGATGAAATTGAAAAACCCATTAAGGATTTATTGGATATGAGCCACATTAGACCAAGTTCCAACCCTTTTGCATCTTCAGTGGTATTGGTCAAGAAGAAATATGGGACCATGTGCATGTGTATTGACTACATGGATCTAAATAAGAAGACCATCAAAAACACGTATCCCATCCCTAAGATAGATGAGCTATTGGATGAGCTACAGGGCACAATGTACTTTACTAAAATTGAATTGTGCTCTGGATACCATCAAATCATAATAAAGGAGCAGAATGTGCACAGAAAAAATTCATATGCCATTATGGGAATTATGAGTTCCTTGTCATGCATTTTAGGTTGACCAATGCACCAACCACCTTCCAATCCTACATGAACCATGTATTCAACAAACAATGGAAGAAATTTATACTAGTGTTCTTTGATAACTTGTTGATTTATAGTAAGACATGGGAAGATCACCACAAGCATGTGAATGAGGTCTTAAACATCATGGAGGAGAAATCATTGTATGCTAAAGAATTAAAATGTGAAATTGGGATGATTGAAGTTCTTTATTTGGGAAAAAATCCAAGCTATAATTGATTGGCCCATACCTAAAACACTTACAGATCTCAAGGTATTTCTGGGTATTTGTAGCTACTACAGGAGGTTTGTTAAAGGATTTTCTTAGTTATGCACACCATTGACTGATTTGACCAAAAAGGGCACATTCAAGTGGAGTAGTGAGGCACAATTTACTTTTGACAAAATGAAGAAGGTAATGAGCACTTGTCCTGTACTATCTTTACCAGATTTCTCTTAGCCATTCATTTTGGAGTGTGATGCATCAAGTGAGGGAATTGGAGCCGTACTCATGTAGAATAGGAATCCCATTGCATATGATAGCCGAAAACTAATAGGGCATGAGTTTCTATATACAATTTATGACAAGGAAATGCTAGCCATAATGCATACACTAGTTAAATTCATGCAATATTTGGTGGGGGTGAAATTTGTGGTCATGACCGATCATAAGAGCCTCAAGTACTTCCTAGAGCAGAAGGAGCTCAATGAGAGGCAAAAAAAAGCGTGTGAGTAAGATCCATGCCTATAAATTTGACATAGAATTTGTCAAGGGAAAAAACAATGCGGTAGCAGATGATTTGTCTAGAAGACCCTCAACCTATTCCATGTCAGAGATATTAGTTGATTGGAATTCTCATCTATTGGTGGAGTACTCAAAAAATAAGTTTGCATGTGAGTTGATGGATGGAAAGTCACAGGATGACAGGTACAAGATTATAGTTGACATCATATATTATCAGGGGAGGATTTATTTGGTTCTTGAATCCTTGTTCAAGAAGAGAGCGCTTCAAGCATTTCATAACTCATCACTAGCAGGGCATCAAGGATTCCTTAAAGCATACAAACATATAAGAGAGAGATTTTCTTGGAAAGGTGTCAAGGAATATTCCATGCGCCGCATCAGGGAGCATGTCACTTGCTAATAGAACAAGGTTGAACACACCCACCCAATAGGTCTATTGCAACCTCTTCCCATTCCAGAGCATAAGTGGGAAAGTGTATTTATGGATTTTATTACAGTGCTCCCCAATGCACGGGGTAGGGACTTCAAATTTGTGGTAGTAGATCATTTGAACAAGTTTTCTCACTTTTTTCCCTTCCCCATGGACTATAGTGCATCTCAAATGGAAAATCTATTTTCCAGAGAAGTCTTCAGGTTGCATGGGTTACCCAAGACAACTGCGAGTGACAAGAATAGTAGATTTATGAGCACCTTTTGGCAGGAGTTATTTCAGATAGTGGGTACACAATTAACCCCCAATACTAGATATGATCCACAAATAGATGGTCAAACTGAGATAGTCAACAAGTGGGTGGAAGGATACCTCCGAAATTATGTGACATGGCAATAGAAGGCATGGGTCAAGTGTCTACACTTGGGTGAATACTGCTACAACACCACTTACCACATGTCCATTGGTATGTCTCCTTTCATAGATTTATATAGTTATGACCCCCTCACTTTTGTGGAGATTGTGTTTGGAGATATTAGAGCTCCTATGGCTAAGGAGTGGATACAGGAAATCGAAGACATCCTTAAAGAACTCAAAGATCATTTGCAAAAGGCTCAAAACCAACATAAATTATATGTAGATAAGAACATAGTGGAGTGTACTTTTTAGGTAGGGGACTTGGTCTATTTGAGGATACAACCATACAAGTAGGAATCCATTAAGAAATATGGCACTGAAAAACTCAAACCCTGCTTTTATGGGCCTTACAGGGTGAAAAGGAAGGTGTGGGAAGTTGCATATGAGTTAGAACTACCACATGGAATTAAAATCCATAATGTCTTCCATATATCATGCCTAAAAAGGGAATTGGGGCATCATGTTGTAGCTAATGAGGGATTACCACAAGCATATGAATAATGACATCTCATTTTGATTCTAGAAAAGGTCTTGGAGGTGAGAGCGAAAAAGCTAAGGAACAAGGAAATCAAGGAATACTCAATCAAATGGAAAAAATTGCCTTTAGAGGATGCCATTTGGGAAAGTGAACAGGTTTTAGAGTGGACAGATTCGAGATTTCTTGTGGGAAAGAATTTCCAGTATGGGAGACCATAATGTTCCCCTTTTCTTGACAAGGACCTTGAGAGACTTAGTAGTCTAGCTGCCCCTCTAGACTATAGTCTCATGGGAAAAAGGGTCTAATAGGTGCAAAAGTGGTCACTAAGGAGTAAAAGTTATGTTATTAAATTGACTTTGGTAAAAATCAAATAAAAATCTAATTGGATAAGATGTGGACATAAAGTAATAAACTTAGAAGTCAATTAATTAATTTAAGTGAAAATTAGAGGATGGAGGTAGAAAAGGGAGAGGAGGGTGCCTCACTCCTCATTCATGACATTTTCTCATTTGCATATTGAGCTCTGCAACTTAGACGTTTTGAGGTTTTTAATGCAAGGATGTCAATGAACTAAAATTACAGGTCCTCTAAATTTGATTATCTGTCACCAAATCTGGCGATTCTAGCAAAATTTTTTTTAATAACATCAACAACAAACTTTTGAAGTTTTATGAATGTTCTTATAAAATCCCTTTACAGGATGGTCAACCAAAGTTTTTACCAAAATCTGTGTTTGAATGTGTTCACAGAAAATAAACCTCCATTAAATCTTGAATAGTTTGATTCTCTGTGAAGTTTATTGACCATTGATCAACTATAACTTGCCTATTGTTTATGCTAATTTCACACAGTAACTATCAATAGACTTGCGACTGTATATTCATAAACTTCAATGCGATTTCAATCTAAATGCAAGAATTTTTATTCACTTACGAGTTTATACTGACGTCTCCTGGATATGCACATCAATTCTTTCTGGGCAATTTATGAAATTTGCTCCTTTGAATATACACAGTAACCAATTCTAAACCCAAGAGTTTAAAACATCTTCAGATCTGTAAACCAATTTTCTTCTGGGCAGTTTGACATGATTTCTTTCCTCCAATCGTACACAACAAACAAATTCAAATGTCAGGGTTTCTATATTCAGGAAAAAAATAGAAATAAAATAATCTTTTATTTCTTCAATGAATCTCTGCAACTAACCCTTGTTGCTTATCTGTCAATCCTCTACCTCTCTCTCTACCCTCTGCCTCCATTCAAGGTTTACAATTTCACTTAAATACAAATTTTATTCGGTTTCTTAGATCCATGAAATTTGGATCGAGTCATCTAAGAAATCTAGATCCTATGATTTCTGCTTAAAATCTCTATTAACCTACAACTGTTACATTATTCAAGATACGATATCCTTTTACAGATTTATTCAACCTTATCTAAATACAAATAAAATGAATTAAGAGAACCTACTCTCTTTAGAAAAAAAAAATTGACTTTGAATTTCAAAAGCCATGGAGCTCACATAATTTAAGTCTATGCTTCTGCGTCAGACTCCTTAGGTCAAAAAAATTCATGAACTCCTGTTCATGAGTTCTTCCACAGTACTGCCACTTTTCTGTATGAGTGTAGCAGTCACCCAAGTAGCATCTTCAAGTGGATGATTCTTCCACTTGATCAGATACTCATAGTACTCCTGTCCTCTAGTTTTCTTCAACACTCTAGTGTCCACAATCCTCTCCATTTCCAGTTTTGGCATAGTAGGAATCTGTTTCTTCCATTTAACTTTCTGTCCAGTATCTAGACTATTTTTTGATGAAGTTTTTTCTTCAACTTCTCTGTAGGGATAAAAATCTTCAACGTTAAAGATAGGTGATATACCTATATCATCTAGAAGCTCAATTTCATAAGCATTTGCTGAAAATTTTCTCAATATTTTACAAGGCCCAATTTTCTTCAGTTTTAGTTTATTATAAGTGCCTCTAGGAAACCTTTCCTTTTTCAGGTATGCTAATACTTGATCACCTTCTTCAAAATTCACTTCTCTTCTCTTCAGATCTACCTTTTGTTTATACTTAATACTGTTCTCCTGCAATTGTTCTTTAACCTACTCATGCAACTTTTGCATGTCCAAAGAAAAATCCTCTACATTTGCACTTCTTTTCTCCATCATTCCCAAATCTCTAAGCTTAAACACTCCTCTGGAATTTGTCCCATAATTTTTTTTTAAAGGACTCAAACCTGTGCTTCTATTAGGTGAATCATTATATGCAAACTCAGCCTGTGGTAAAGCTAAATCCCACTGATTAGGATGTTCACTAACTGAACTTCTCAGAATATTACCCGAGCTTCTGTTTGTAACTTCGGTTTGCTCATCAGTCTGAGGATGGCAAGCTGAACTAAAGTTAATATCTGTCCCCAATTTTTTCCATAAAGTCCTCCAAAAATGTCCAACAAACTTAGTATCTCTGTCAGAAACTATACTCATAGGAAGACCATGAAGTCTTACTATTTCTTTGAAAAACAGATTTGCAATGAGAGAGGCATCACTAGTTTTAGTACAAGGAACAAAATGTGCCATTTTTTAGAATCTATCCACTACAACAAATATGGAATCATTACCTCTCTGTGTTCTTGGAAATCCTAGAACAAAATCCATGCTTACAACATCCCAAGGTTTCTTTGAAATAGGTAATGGCTGATATAATCCTGCATTCTGCTATCTCCTCTTTGCATGCTGACAGATTTGACATCTTCCAACAAATATCTGCACATCTGCGCTCATTCTTGGCCAATAGTAAAAATTATTCAATTGAGCATATGTTTTTTCATTTCTAAAATGACCACCAAGTCCTCCACTATGCTTCTCCTTCAACAAATTCTCTCTCATGGAGCATTTAGGAATGCACAATTTGCTTCCTTTGAACAATAATCCTTCCCGCAACATGAAGTCTATCCTTGGGCTTCTGTCTATGAATACTTGGTTTTGAAAAGCTTCATAAGCTTCTTTAAAATCAACATCTTCTACATAAATGTCTTTCAAATGCTCTAATCCAAGAATGTTTACTTGGAATTCCTGCAAAACTAAACATATTCTGCTCAAAGCATCTGCAACCTTCTTAGAATTTCCATTGATATGCTTTAAAACAAAAGTAAAATTCTGCATAAACTCAACCCACTTAGCATGTTTATGATTTAACTTTTCTTGCTTAGTTATGAATTGCAAAGCATGATTGTCAGAATATAAAACAAATTCTCCAGGCATAAGGTAATGCCTCCATTTCTTCAGAGCTTGAATTACTGCATAGAATTCTTTATCATAGGTAGAGTACTTTTGTTTTGCTTCATTCAGTTTCTCACTGAAATATGCCACTGGTTTATTACCCTGACTCAATACTCCTCCAATATCATGTCCACTAGCATCACATCTAACATAAAACAGCTTGTTGAAGTCTGGGAGAGATAAAACAAGCTTCTCAGTGATCTTTTCCTTCAACAATTTAAATCCCTTCTCTGCTACAACAATCCATTTGAAGCACATATTCCACTAAAGTTTCTTATGAATTTTCTATAAAAACTTGCCAATCCATGAAAACTTCTAATCTCGAAAACATTCCTTGGAGATGGCCAATTTGAAATTGCTTTTACTTTCTCTGGATCCATTTTCAATCCTTCTTGTGAAATTACAAACCCTAAATAAATCAATTATTTCTTCATAAAGAAACACTTCTTCAGGTTTATCAAGAGCTTCTCTTCATGCAATTTCTTCATAACCAAATTCAAATGTCTAACATGTTCTTCTCTTGTCTTACTAAAAACAATAATATCATCCGAATAGACTATGACAAACTTTCCTATGAATTCTTTAAGCACTTCATTCATCAATCTCATAAAAGTACTAGGTGCATTAGTTAACCCAAAAGGCATAACTAACCATTCATACAACCTAGTGTTAGTTTTGAAAGTTGTTTTCCATTCATCAACTTCTCTCATTCTTATTTGATGATATCCACTTTTTAGGTCTATTTTATAAAAATATTGGGCACCACTCAAGAAATCCATTAAATTATCCATCCTAGGTAAAGGAAATCGATACCTGATAGTGATTTTGTTTATGGCTCTGGAATCTGTACACATCCTCCATTCTCCTCCTTTCTTAGGACTCAACACTGTTGGTACAACACAAGGGCTTAAACTTTCTCTGACCAATCCTTTGTTCAACAATTCCTGCATTTGTCTGTTGATCTCTGCATTTTCTGCTGGTGTCATTCTATAAGCAACTTTGTTTGGAAAACTAGCTCCAGGAATTAGATCTATATGATGGCTGATACTTCTAACATGTGGTAGTTCATCTGGCAAATCATCTACAACTATGTCTACATACTCTTCTAGTAATTTCTGAATTTAAACAGACAATTCATCTATTCTAGTGTTGGTTATAACAGTTCTAGGTTTGCGAACAATAGAAAAACTTACCTCTTCCTCTTGCAACCGTTCCAGAAATTCTTTCTCTTTCACCAACAATACTTTTGGGCTGGTTTGTTCCTCTACCTTCTCATCCTTTATGGGAACAAGAGTATGTCTTTTGCCTTCCTTCTCCAAGACAAAAGTGTTTTCTCTGCCATTGCATATTATATTCCTGTCACACTGCCATGGCCTATCCAATAACACATGACACACATCCATTGGTATCACATCACATAAAACTTGATCCTTGTAATTCCCAATTTGGAAATCAACTTTGCATTGCTCATTGACTAGCACATGGTGTCCCTTCTGCAATGAGTAAGATCTGTAGGGTGTAGGATGCTTTTCTTTCTGTAATCCCAACTTCTCAACCATCTCTACAGAGACTAGATTATCAGTACTGCCATTATCAATAATCAATTTACAACACTTACCTTGAGATTTGCACATTGTCTTGAAAAAACTCTTCCTCTGTGCTGGTTCATGTATCTCCTTGTTTGGTCTCAACAAAGTTCTTCTCATCAATAAGGCCTCTCCTTCCTCTGGAACTTTAACATGGTCATCAGGTATTCTCTGTTCATTCTCAGCTTGTGTAATCTGAACATTCCCTTGTCTTCCAACTCTCTCTGGATAGTCCCATGACATATGTCCTGTCTTTCCACATGTATAACATCTAACCTCATGATTTCTGCCTCTTCCTCGGCCTCTTTGAAAATATCTCCTTCCTCTGAAGTCTCTTCCTTTCTGAGGTTGTTCTGGTTGACTTGATGATTCAACTTCTTCCTTCTGAACTGGAAATTTTCCTCTTCTAGTCTGTGGTCCCTTACCTCTGTAAGCCTGACCTTTTTCTTTCCCCGAGTTATTTCTCCTATTCAATTTCTCCTCCACTTTCAAAGCACATTGGTATGCTTCTTCAACTGATTTAGGTGAGAATAAATTCATCTCATCATGAATGTCTAATCTAAGACAATTCATGTATCTGGCTACCTTCTCAAAATTATCTTCTATGTATCTAGCTCTAATGTTTACCTTGTAAAACTCCTTTGTATACTCCCTGACAGTAAGAATTCTCTGTCTCAAGTTCTGCATCTGCCTATACAAAGCTAGTTGGTAATCTCTGGGTAGAAATTTGTCTTTCAATTTGACAATCATTCTGCTCCAACTTTTGATTTTTTGTTTATGCAGTCTTCTCCTTTCTGCTTGTACACCATCCCAGCACAGTAAATCATGTCCTTTGAGTCTAGTTACTGCAAATTTCACTTTCTTATTCTCAGGAACTTCAGAAAAATCAAAATGATTGTCCATTGAATTGATCCAGTCAACTAATTCTTCTGGATTTAATCCTCCATTGTATGAAGCTATCTCTACTCTAGGTTTTGAACTAGCCCCAATGTCTACCTTTAAAAATTTCAATCCAATGTTCTCCTCTATCATTTCTTTTTCTTCTGGTTCATCCTCTTGTTCAACTTCACTGACATCACTTGCTTCAGGATCTCTCCTTCTAGATTCTCTCATGGCTTCCATTTCTTCTCGCAGAATTCTCAATTCCTCCATCACTTCTGCATTAGCAACAGGTCTACCTCTTCGACCTCCTCTGCCACGTCCAACTGGAACTATAAATTCCATTTTTGAAGGTAATAAGTTTGTCTTCGAACTATTACTATTCATATTCTCTCTTGCTTCTTCCAAAGGTAATGGTGAAAAACAAAATTTTCCCTTCATAAACAAGAGCAATTTACTGATCTAAATGATCTGATACCACTTAATGCAAGGATGTCAATGAATTAAAATTACAGGTCCTCTAAATTTGATTAACTGTCACCAAATTTGGCGATTCTAGAAAAATAACTTTTAGTAACATCAACAACAAACTTTTGAAGTTTTATGAATGTTCTTATAAAATCCCTTTACGGGATGGTCAACCAATGTTTCTACCAAAAACTGTGTTTGAATGTGTTCACAGAAACTAAACCTCCATTAAATCTCGAACAGTTTGATTCTCCGTGAAGTTTATTAACCATCGATCAACTGTAACTTGCCTATTGTTTATGTTAATTTCACATAATGACTATCAATAGACTTGCGACTGTATATTCATAAACTTGCAAGAATTTTTATTCACTTACGAGTTTATACTGACGTCTCCTGGATATGCACATCGATTCTTTCTGGGCAATTTATGCAATTTCCTCCTTTGAATATACACAATAACCAATTCTAAACCCAAGAGTTTAAAACATCTTTAGATATGTAAACAAATTTTCTTCTGGGCAGTTTGACACGATTTCTTTCCTCCAATCGCACACAACAAACAAATTCAAACGCCAGGGTTTCTATATTCAGGAAAAAAATAGAAATAAAAGAAGCTTTTATTTCTTCAATGAATCTCCAGAACTAACCCTTGTTGCTTATCTTCAATCCTCTGTCTCTCTCTCTACCTTTTGCCTCCATTCGAGGTTTACAATTTCACTTAAATACAAATTTTATATGGTTTCTTAGATCCATGAATTCTGGATCGAGTCATCTATGAAATCTAGATCCTATGATTTCTTCTCAAAATATCTATTAACCTACATCTGTTACATTATTTAGGATTCGAGATCCTTTTACAGATTTATTCAACCTTGTCTAAATACAAATAAAATGAATTAAGAGAACCCACTCTTTTTAGAAAAAAAAAAATTGGCTTTGACTTTCAAAAGCCATGGAGCTCATAGAATTTAAGTCTATGCTCCTGCATCAGTTTTTGAGTAAACAAACCCTAGAGATAAAAAAGGAGGTGAAATATTCCTCTGTTCTCGATCCAATCTTGGTCAAGCTAGTGAAAGATCCCACCCTCACCATTCTACTCAGTTTCATATCATTCTTAGAAGCGTTTTGTGGAAGCATAGAGAAGTTTAGGAGGTTTTCTACAGGTAGGGTGCACTATTGGAGGAGGAAGTCTTCGATTTGCCTAGGAGAAGGTAGATATGAAGCCAAATTCCATCTAGAAGGATTTTCCATCATTGAAGCACCATTTCTCATCAGTTCTTGAGAGATTTTCTCTACATATTTAATATTTCTCTTGGTTGGGAAGATTTTCTAAAGGAGGGCACATCTTCTCTTGGAGGTTCAGTGAGTTGGAGGGTTAGATCTCACATTTTAGCTAGAGGATCCCATCATATGTGTTCTACTTCATCAGATATATAGATCTACAGTGTTTTTCCAAATTTTGGAGGTCAGAGCCGAAATAACTAGGGTCACTACAGCGAGGGAGTGCACAACTCAACCAGTTTGGGGAGTCAGATAGAAGGAGGGAAAGAAATTGATCTTGTTTACACTTGGGCATAGACATTGGGGGTTTTGGAGCACTCACGACTCTTTTTATTGTACATGGGAGGCATATTCAACCATAACTTCTATATTTCTACTATATTC
The DNA here is from genome assembly GCA_900067695.1 of Picea abies. Taxonomy (NCBI): domain Eukaryota; kingdom Viridiplantae; phylum Streptophyta; class Pinopsida; order Pinales; family Pinaceae; genus Picea; species Picea abies. The sequence goes on along the minus strand of CBVK0101220165.1, from coordinate 5,869 downwards.
TTCCAAATCTGTATATCTCTTGTGTTGGAGCCGCCTTTGTTTTTCTAGCCCGTCACAAATTTCATTCTTAATGCTCGAAATCGAAAGATGGTTTTCGTATTTTCCCTCTATGGTTTCAAGATCTCTGAAGCTTTATCACGTGAGCATCGATGATTATTGTACTCTCGAGATGAGTCCTACCATTCGTAAAAATGTTTCCTCTTTTTGTTCCACCTTGGGATCTCGTAGGTCGAAATCTATAAATCACGTAGTTCACACATCCCGAGCAACGAAATGACGAAATCGTTTTAATTTTTCACCCACGGTAGTAACGGGAGTAAAGTTTTCCTAAACCATGATTAAAATGTCATCGGGTTTTCGCACCTCGGTGTTCACCAAATCCAAAAATTTATCGTCGTAGCCCCGATATCCGAGAAAACGAGGTCCTTATTTTAGTAACCCGTGTCAAGGTTAAAAGTAAAAACTAAACTATGGTAAAAGTTCTGTCGGCAATTCGCCACTCGGCGTTTTCTTTTTTAAAAGTTACACCGTCTCAGCCTCGACTCACGAAGTCACGATAAGGATATAAACGTAATTAATTAATCACTAAATCCGAGTTTATCTTCCCTTTTTATTAAGTCGTATTATCGCGATCTCGCGGTTTCGCAACTCGGCATGCAAACCTCCCAGAAACTTATTTTCGAAGCTCCGATTCGTGATATGGAAAATATAATAATTATGAAATTAATTGAGCCCCTAATCACGATTACGTTTTTATTAACCAAAATCGATCATCGCAGTCTCGGGTGTTAGAGGTTCAAAGTGTTAAAGTAAAAATTCCGATACAACGAGTACCAAAAGATAAATTAACGTTGGTAAAACCGGATTAATTAAGCTAAATCAATTTATCCCGTGTTTTGATGCTTGCACATTTTACGAGGTAGCCTTATTCCTTCCATGCACCAACTGATATTTCAAACCACCAAAATTTATGGCATTAATTAGGAAATAGGGAAAATCGACGAATAAAGATCGTATTTTTATGGCAAAATTTATTTCTAAAAATGATTTGACAGGCCTGTTCTGAAAGGTACCGAGTTTTCGAATATATATCAGAGCTGTGGTTCATTATAACAAATGCATTTTCATATTACGTAGAGCACATTTTCTCAGTAAGTTAACTTCTGTATGTATACGTATTTTTATCGCAGAAGAGCTAAAGAAGAATCTCCAGGCATGGCCCTGCGAAAAGCATCCAAAGCAAATGTAGAGGTTTCGGGACAAGGTTCGGACAATGTTGCTGATACTTCACCTTGAAGTATTGACTCGGTCCCAAATTTTTTGTTCGTTTCAGATGTTCTGCAGGCCGAATTGGTGGATTATTTCGACGACTCCAGCGACAATGAAAAGGATGACATAACCACCAAGTATAAGATCGTCATTCAATCCAGAATGCACAAAGTAGCAACCAGGCCACGATTGCTTCCATATTATGACATGGTCCGATGGGCATTAGACCATGTGGACATACCGACCAGAACCATCATGAATGACTAGAAATTCACCATCGGGACTTTTAGGCCGGAACATCTGCAAGCCATGTATAAGCTGCCCACAATGTCCGACTATACATATGGCGTTGAATTCTTGGACAAGTTCAAGCAGAAGGAATGCGTACAGTATGATAAAACCATGTCTAGTTTAATAAGAGATTGGCTTTCGCACGCCATGAAGTTCAGGGCTGATAGCCACGACATATATTCAATAGCTTCCTTAGAAACACAATACAAGTATGTTGCCATGATGACATGTAGGTTATACGGGAGAGAAGACACTTCACATTTTTTTATTCTGTGGGTGCCTCTTATGTTTCGGGTCGCCGAAGGCAGTTCCTTCGACTGGGAGAAAATGCTATCTGACAGCTTGACCAGTCGGGTCATAGAGTATCGGGCGCAGAAAGAGAGTGGAAATGCATCTTCATTCTTCATGTTTGCATACATTATGGACGTCGTTTGTTTTTTGACACCATTTCCCTTAATGAGCTGAAGTTGGACTCCAGCAGAAGACGAGCCCATACACGTCTATCATTCAAAATTATGGGAAAATAAAGCGGAAAATTTTGTGTACGAAATTTTCAACTGGGTGATGGTGCCTCTGCATGTCACTATTTTCGGTCACCCACCACCCAAGATCTCGGACAGTATAGTAACAAATCTGAGCAGCATAGCAGACTGGTATGTAAAAGCCAAATTTTCATACCTCCGAGTTTTTGGGGCTTCCGTTCCCTAGCATGCATTGCCATTGTTCATTCCCAACAAGCTGGCTTGCCGTGAGATTTCCAGACAAACAGTAATTGGTGGTATAAGCAAGGAGCTTAAGGGATACTCAAAGAAGGTATGACCACCTTTTCTTGTTCATTTAAATTCTTATTCTTTATTATATTTCAAGCATGCCAAAGCTGAGGCAGCATCCCTGGAAGCCCTAAATTTGGTCCTCATTGAATACAAGAAGCACGATCCACAAAGGGTCGTGAGAAATCATTTGGCCAATTGTGGGCTCAAGAGATTTGAGCATGAAAATTCAGCCTCAGATGACATTTTTTGAGGTGCAAGGTCCTATGCCGAGATTCTAGCTCAGATACAAACCTTGGCACCTGAGAAGAGAGCCGATGTTCTGAAGTTCCAAGAACATCGACGCAGTTGTCTTCCCACAGTGTTGCGGGGCGAGAGTCCAGCTACGATAGAGGTCAAACAAAAGGATGCCGAAGGCTCTAAGGATGCGAACCCCGATCAAGAAAAACACCAGGATGAGGGAGAGAAAACAAAAAGTCCGAAAGCAGAAATAAAGACTCCCGACCCTCCGAAGAAGTAGAGTTTGGTTACTACTCCGGGAAAATCAGCAAAGCAGGTCAGAGAACCTATCACATCAGTTACTCCCTTGCAGTCGACTCAGGGAAATATTGATGTAGGATGGATCTTCAATGAAGATTTGAGGCCTATAAGGGTAGAAGAACTCCCTCCGAATGAGTTTTTCTTCGATAAGAAGAGAAAGACAATGGTAAAAAGGGAATTTTATCAGGAAGGAGAGTCAACGACCAAGAAATACAAAGTTATAACTGATGGAAAAGACAAGAAGAATGAAAAATTAGTGACTGAAATAGCAGGGACATTAGGAGCATACGCCATGCGAATCAATTTTCAGTCGAGTCTTAAAAAACCAGCTGAAACGAAAGAATCGCCTCATAAAGACCCTGGAAGCTAGACTAGCCACAACAACGGAGATTGCCAAAGACCAGGCGAGTGTGGGTATAGGGCAAGCAAGGTTGGCCGATAAAAATGAGATAGAGCTGCTCAATTCTAAGCTTGAACAAGCGCAGCTGGTGGTTCAGGATGGTCAGATGCAAGCAAGTCAGCAAAAGGATTTGATCCAACAGCTGCAGGCTAGGGTGGAAATCGTCGAAAGAAAAGTGATAGATATTGAGATGTTTCAATCCCAGGTGATGGAGATTCTGGACAGAGTCTCTGCGGCCGAACGAAATTTACTCGGCAAGGTAGAGGAGATTTGAGACAACTGCTTGCTGGTAAATCAAGTTTTGGAGAATTTGAGTGCTAGAGAAAGGGAAGATGGAGTAGCACGGGTCGCCTTCCAAGAGGCCATGATAGCCACAAACAACAGGGATTTGGGAAGCACTCCCAGGTTCACCATTTAAGAGCAGACCAAAGGAAACATTCTATTAAAAGAATGGGAGCACAACATCGCGAAAGACAAGCTGGAAGCCAAAAAAGTAACGAATTCCTTAGAAGAGGCCTTCAATTCTGTAGATGGAAATCTGCTAGGCATTGATAGCGGGGGTAATGCCGAGGCATTGATTCAAATGAATATGGAAAAAATATCGCTTGATCTAAAGGAAAAAGAGGAAAGAGATTCGACCGAGATTTCCCAAGTGACTATGGCGGACATAGTTCGAATAGACAAATGTATGATTAAACCAAGCACGCAATTATGCGCTATCGACATCATAGACAGACAGATGGAAGACAGGCTGTCGCAGTTAGCCCGAGAATGTTACTTTTTTGAAGCTATATGTCAAGCAGAACCGTCGAGGCTGATATCTCAGCTGGTTGAAAGATGTGTCACTTGTACCGAGCACGCACGAGGACAAACTTCTGGCACCAAGTGAAGACATAGAAGAAGAAATGGAGCGATTGCTCTCCTCCTTATCATAACCAAAATTTTGTAACGATTGAGATTCTATCTTATTGTAGACTGTATAAATATACCATAGAAAGAAAGAAAAAGGGATGGACCTTTTTGTGTCGATTGTAACAGAGTTTTTACGTTTTGAGAGTTAATACAAAGCAAATCTAAAGATTCTCAATTCTGTCACGACTGTGTTATGAGTTTGTTTTCTTGTATCTCATATTTCATTTCATTTCATATTCACAACTGATGAATGCTTCGTTATAATTTAGTACGACCACTACTATAGCAAATGAATTCTGGTTTTCTATAATTGTTTACTGTTTTTCCTCTGCACCAGCTATCAGCAGGTGTAAGACCAGCCGACACTTTCAGAAGTCCATATATATTTTATGCTTCATCGGGTTATTTCCTTACAATTTTCCTCTTTTGTTTATACGTGATATTCTCCCTTGATAGGAGCCTCATTTGATAGACAACTAAATGTTTTTCTCTCACCTCATACTTTTTATTAAGATATAACTCAGTTACGGGAAGAGCCTTTGATTTGCACCTGTTTTTATTTCCGAAACAGTGAATTCTCTTTTATATGACCAAATTGAGACAACACTTAATTTCTCTCTGAAGTTTTTTCTTATTTTACTGTTCCTCCATGACTTTCCCTATACCAACACAACCCAATATCGAACCTGAATTATCAAATCAAATGCACATTGCCTTAAACCTTTTCGATACTATTCTCAAAACAGCCACCACCCGGGTTGAACTCGAACGTTCATGGGCAGCGATTGAACAGGATATAACCATCCAGGAACAGTTGGAAGCTAGACAACGCCAATGTAGAAATCTTCCTTAGTTTCCTTTGCCGAAGGCTGACGTTTCTCTCTTCTCCACCCTTTACACACTTTTGGATGCCTATACACTGTACTTCTAAGCCTTAAGTACAGAATCTGGAACAACATCTTGGATGGAAGTTGGCTTACTAAATAAATAAAGGTCAGATATGAAGTTTTTGGCTATTCCATTGTGTTATTCTCTTGTATCTTGTTGTTTTAATCTATTATTTTCCATATTTGTCTTTTATATGTTGTGAAACTCTATGAAACAACTACAGTGCAACCCTGGGGGAAACAATTGCAAAAATAGTCACAAATAACTCACAAAACAAGTAAAAATTCCTTTATGTTCCCGGAAAATCTGCTTGGGAATATTATAAATCTCCTATAGTGTTTATTGTAAAGCAAATACTCCTATTTGATTATGTAACACTAAGCATCACGTATTTATGTTTAATAAATCCATCCATATTGATTATAATTCTTTAATTTTCTTTGATTTTGTAACACTAAACAACTTATGTTTATTGTTGTTTAGTAACATGACACATTGTGGTATTAGTTCGATGTTTTATTAAGATTATTACCCATTTATTCTATTTTTTTAGATACATGCAAACTACATTATATTTGTTATATTTATAACCATATATATTATTTGTTTTATTTATAATATCACATTTATGTATATGAAAAAATATTAAATAATTTAGTGTTTTTTTTTATTAAAATGAGAAATCAACAACCAACATAGTGAGGAGGAAAAATCTAGTCCTTGTAACACCATGTTTTCCCCAGCTTGTAAATATAACTATAATGGCCAAGAGACTATGTAAAACTCCATATGTGTGAAT
>CBVK0101220164.1:0-14863 GCA_900067695.1 Picea abies | reverse complement strand
GGACAAGTGTTGCATGACTGCTGGAAGGGGGGTGTACTTAGAAAGACCACAAATGCTATGCAAAGAGATGGTGAAGGGGACCAAGAACGGTTGCATTAACCTTCACCAAACCAGTACCTACTGGATTTAATTGCTAAGGACCAGAATAGTCCTCTGACCCAAAAATGAATTACAGTCAGGCTGGTAGGTGGGAAGACCTCCTCAAGAGCTAATGAGGGGATGGGGAATATCACCCATCTGTAAGGCTTCCATATTTGACCGCGGGCTGGGAATTCGAGCCACACATGGCCTTGCTGAAAGAGGCGATAAAGGAAGGTGTGGTGGGCAGAAGGAGACCTGCGAAGAGTGCAGAGACGGGAGGTGAATCTCTCGGGTTCAAGCAAGAACTGGAAAATAAACATTCTGGTTATAGGAAATGTCAAAGAAGGTTATGATACAAGCTGATAAATGAGGTCGGTCCTCCTTGCTTGGTATCATGTAAACCATTTTCAACATCCCGCGAGAGGAGGAGAGTAACCTACGTCCCTAATGTTGTTGAGCCAGAGGAAAATATTGTGTTGCAGAGCATCATGGTCTAGCTCGGGGATGGATAGTGGTAAATCCATTTGGACTGACTGAGCCTATGTTTGGGTGGAAATGAGCACCCCTTCCAACAGTCACTTCACATTGTCTGGTTCTGGTAAGTATTTTCCCTGCTTTATTTGCTGAACTGGAATAATGGATGAACACTTGGACTTATACATATATATGCATTTATAAATGTCTTCTGTGTGAAATGGCTATGTTATGTGTATGCCTTCATCTCCTTGTGAATTTACGCTTCCAACTCATAGACTGTTTGACCAGCTTAACTCCAGAGGCTTCCCTAGGCATAAGTTGTTAAGATGGTAGAGATAGGAGATATCGTGTTGACCCAAAACAATCCGTCTGAAGAGGATACCTCTTCTAGACCCCTTTTTCGTGTGACCAAAATTTCATACCCAATTCCTTAACCCTTTCAGGGTAAATCTCAGGAGGGGTAGCGAAGTTGAAGCCTTGAAAAGAGGAGTCTCTTTGTTTAGAAGATGAGCGAAAGAGATCCATTCAAAAGGACCCATATGACCGATACCTAGGAACCTTGGGCTAAGCCTAAGGAGTCCATGTTCCCTTGGCCTCGTAGCTCCGAAAGTCTGGGACTTCGGAGTAAGACCGAACTTAGTAGCCTTACACGGACTGAAGGTGACTGAGAGACTTGGTCTCTCGTGAGATTGATCGGCGATAGGTGGCCTCCCAGGTGGTTGGGTGGACCTATCTCACCAATTAAATCGAGCCCCAAAACCCCAAAGACTGGAGCCACGAAGGACCTAGTACCATATATCGCGGGATCCTTCAGATCCTTTCCCAACCATCATCATATCAGGGACGCTTGTTTCTAGTCCCTCTACTTCGGAGATTGGATGCTTCAGAAGGTAAGAGGAGTTTTCTTAGCACTACTCCCGAACGCTAAAACCCCGAGGTAACCAAAGCCATAGATCTATAGGTCTACATGATTGGATCTCAACCGTGAAATTTGAGGAATGTAGAAGCTTACCAGCCCGAGGTAACAAGGTACAATGACATCATTCCTGGTGACATGGATCCAAACTTAATGAGCCACGTGCCACTTGGTTTCATGCACATCACCTATGCCATAGGACCCTTGGATCGTGATGTGCATTACCCTGGGTGAGGGCACATGTCGCCTCTGATCCAACTACAGGTCAGCCTCTGGTACATGCCCACCTAGCCAATGTGGTTGGTGTTGGGACTGGGACTTCGAGAGTCTGGAACTCTAGAACTTCAGAGGATTTGGAGCATATTATTGTAGAGAGTCCAAGGAAGACCTGAAGCTCGAATTAATGGTGTATATCTGAGCCGTCCATTGGAAAGGACAGGTGTCGACATCTCCCGCACTCTATAGTGAAAGTACTCTGGAAGAATGGAGGGTCGAGAACTCCCAAAGCCCAAGACCCTAAGTCAATCTCAGGTGTTGGCTATGACAAGAATATAGACCATCAATTTGACCCATTTCTATCCGCGTGTTCGGACTTCGGTGGAATCGTAGTCAGATGAGTCAAGGACACCCAAAGTCTGAAGTCCCGACACACGCGAGGAATCTATGGAGTCGGATCTAGGTGGATGTCCCATGGCCTCGACCAATGAAAACTCAAGGAGCTCAAGGGAGGTGCATCCGCCAATTCTGAGTTCGGTTCTGAGCACGGTGACCGTGGAGGGAAAGCCCTGAATGCACAGAATGGGATTTGAGACCCCGTATGGAGGTCTGGAGTTCTTAATAAGAAAGAAATTTCAACGCCCCATCATGGGTGTGTTACAAATTGGTATCAAAGCATGGTTACAACACTTGGCCTACTTGGGCTCATGGATGAGTTGTGTAAAAACCATATTTAAATAAATTTAAGGGTGATGCCCTACCTTATCTCTTTCCTAAAGAGTTTGGTTAAACCCCTACTGAAGAAAATAATGAAAGTTTTCTACTGCATGTGTGTATTTAAGAAATATGACTATGTATTGTTCATGAAATAATATAGTGTTAGATAAATAGCAAGTGTTTTGTCAGCACTCAAACGGTCAGTCAGCCACAGGAAACTGCAAGCATAAAGAACGGTGACGCACCATCAAGTGGGGGATGGCTCCCACAATAGAGACGAAGAATTTGACGAGAGGAGGGTGGCAGAGACTCCTTCAGATCTAGTTGAAATTGCAAGGAGACTCATGGTCGAATTACAGAGATGCAAGGTCGACAACGAGAGATTAATAAAAGAGAAAGAGAAGAAAATGAAAATTAGTGCAGTCTTGCTACAGAGTTTATCCGACATACAAAGACAACTACAACATAGACCTGCCACCAGTCATGTGGACCGACGACAGAAAAAGAGGATTCAAATTCCACCTAAGATACAAAAACGTGGTCCCATAAGTGGCCACACTAGGAGGAGTGCCTCAAGGAAGGTCCAACCTGGAGACAAGGGACACTCATCGAGAGAATCCTATGAAAAGGAAATTGGTGACTCAGAGGGATCTTCTAGTAGTAAAACTAGCTCAAATTCTCAAAGGAAAAGGAAGAAACAAAAGTATTCCAAAAGTCATGACCCTGAAGAGTTCAAGAAGTCCAAACCACCCTCTTTCGATGGTGAGATTAAGAAAGGGGAAGAGGTAGAAGCATGGTTGCTTGGACTAAAGAAGTACTTCAGAGTCCATGATTTCTCAGAAAACTTGAAGGCTCGAATAACCACCTTCAACCTGAATGGAAAGGCTTCCACTTGGTGGGAAGAATTTAAGAATGTGAAAGGAATCCATGAAGAGGACCTATCTTGGAAACGGTTTGAGAAACACTTCAAGAAGAAGTATCTGTCAAAAAAATATTTCGACGAGAAGACTAAAGAGTTCTATGACCTCAAGCTGGGACAACTCACCATAGAGGAATATGTCAGTAAATTTATTGAGTTGTTGAGGTATGTACCCTACATAAAAGAGGAAAAGGTAAAAGTGCAACGATTTATCAGTGGGTTACCTCAAACCTACCAGAACGGGATTGAGCTTGACGAGCCAAAGACCTTAGAAGACACTAGACGGAAGGCAAGGTATTGTTATGAACAATTTAGGCATCAGACAGAACCTCACGAGGATTGGAAGCAAAAGAATAGTTCGGGGTTCAAGAAAAAGGGGTTTAAATCCTCAAGATTTAAGGAATATAGGAAGGATTCAAGGATGAGCCTTCCTACCTGAAGTGTGCAACAACAAAATTTCCCCTCCTAGAGTAGAAATAAAGCTTTTGGATCAACCCCAGTAAAGACTGATAACTGAAAGAAGGAACCCTTGAAATGTTGGGGTTGTGGAGAAGAACATCTATTGAGGGACTATTCACATATACAACAGAACAGTAGGAGAGTTTACAACATACAAGAAGCTACCACCATAAATGATGTGTCTAGGAGTATGCCACAGATTTATGTAGCCATGGATAATAAACAAGCTGACCACCAAGCTTCAATGGTGGAGATGGAAGATATGATCGCTAACCATCTAGTTTCTATTTTAATTGAACCTAGTTCTAATTTGAGTTATGTGGCCCCTTAGACTGTTGATAAGTGTAAATTGCAGCTACATAGACATGCTAAGCCATGGTTGGTACAACTAGCCACTGTCACCAAAAGAAAAATAGCGGAGGTCATACCAGCTTGCCAATTCACTATGGATGGATTTCCCACCCAAGATACCCTTAACATACTTCCCCTAGGATCTTATGACCTGTTGATTGGTATGGACTGGCTAGTTTCATATAAAAATAAGCTAGATTGTTACCATAAACCCTTAGAATGTGTAAATGAAGAAGGGAAAAAGATAACCCTCCAAGGGATTCAGAAGACTGTCTCAGTGAGACGAATATCATCCCTTCAAATGAAAATGTATTGTAGAAAGGGATGTCCTCTATATGCAATACAGGTGTTGGAATCTATTGAGGATGACAGACCAAGCATACAATGCCACCCCATACTAAGAGAGTACATAGACGTGTTTCCAGAAGAGGTATCGGGTCTACCTCTAAGAAGGGACATTGACTTCTCTATAGAACTTGCACCAGGAGCAATGCCAATGTCTAGGACACCCTATAGGATGAGTACACTTGAGCTAGTTGAGCTCAAACTACAGCTAAAGGAAATGATGGACAAAGGTTAAATATGGCCCAGTGTGTCCCCATGGGGAGAACCAGTCCTGTTTGTGAAGAAGAAAGATGGTACACTACGATTGTGCATAGATTATAGACAACTCAATAAGACAACCATAAAGAACAAGTACCCTTACCAAGAATCGATGACTTGTTCGACCAATTAGGGGGTGCTTCCATTTTATCAAAAAATGACTTAAGGTCTGGATACCATCAAGTCCGAATAAAGGATGAAGACATCCACAAAACAACATTCAGGACCCAATATGGTCACTATGAATTTGTGGTAGTGCCATTTGGATTAACAAATGCCCTCGCCACTTTTATGCGCTTCATGAATAATGTACTCAACAAATTCCTAGAAAAATTTGCATTGGTTTTCATTGATGATACAATATAGTCTACTCCAAGAACAGAGAGGAGCATGAAGAACATCTTAGACTGGTACTTCAAGTAATAAGAGAGCATCAACTCTACGCTATGTTTAGAAAGTGTGACTTTTTCCATAAGCAAGTCCATTACTTAGGCCATGTTATTTCTAAAGGAGTGGTAGTAGACCATGACAAGATCAGATCTATTATGGGATGGCCTACCCCAAAGGATGTGTATGATATCAGATCCTTTATGGGCTTAGTAGGATATTATCGAAGGTTCATAAAAGGTTTTTCCAATATTCACTCCCCTCCAGAAGAAGGGGGTTAAATTCACCTAGACTTCAGAGTGCGAAGAAAGGTTTCAGGAACTGAAATACCTTTTGACCCATGCATCCATGCTGAAGATTGCAGACCCTGATAACGACTACCTCAAGTGTACAGATTCCTGCAAGGAAGGACTCGTATGAGTTCTTATGCAAGAAGGACACGTAAATCAATTATGTGACCCATGATCTAGAGTTGGCTGCCATAGTGCATGCTTTAAAAATGTGGAGGCATTACCTCCTAGGTAGGAGATTTGTACTGATGAAAGACCACTATGGGTTGAGGCACCTATTTGATCAACCAAAACTCAATGCTAGACAAGCTAGGTGGATGGCTCTCCTTAGGGAGTTTTATTTCGAAATCAAACATATCAAAGGAGAGGAAAATAGGGTGGTCGATGCCCTTAGCAGAAGTATGAAAACAATTCACCTGGTAGCAGTGAGCATATGTGAAACATATGTAAGGGAAAGAGTCAGGAATGCACAAGAAACATAGGCTTTCTTCAAGACTGTGACATCATACTTGAAGCAAGAGCCCGCGAGGCTAAAGTATGAAGGCTACCAGATATTGGATGGAGGTCTGCTGACTTACCGAAACATATTGTATATCCCATGTTGTGACAACTTGAAGAGGTTCATAATGGACAAATTTCACAAGAGACCATACGTTGGCCATCCAGGTTATCAGAAAATGGTCATGACCACTAGGAAACAATTCTATTGGCCTTGATTGAAAAAGGACATAGTTGAATATTTAGCTAAATGTCTAGAATGTCGGCAAGTTAAGGCAGAGCACTGGCACCCAACAAGGTTGTTGCAACCTCTGCCAATCTCAGAATGGAAATGGGAGACCATATCCATGGATTTCATCACCGGATTACTAAGGTCGGCCAGGAAGAATGATGCCATCATGGTAGTGGTGGAAAAATTGAGCAAGTCCGCTCACTTCATTCCCATCAAATTGATTTTCAAGGAAATATATACTGCCAACATATTCATGAAGGAGATATTCAGACTACATGGCATGCCTAAGGAGATCATATCTGACAGAGACATGAAATTCACTTCAAGCTTTTGGAAATCCTTAATGGTCGGTCTTGATACTAAACTATTGTTTAGCAAAACCTATCACCCTCAAACCGATGGACATACATAAAGAGTAAATAAAATATTAGAATACATGCTAAGAATGCATGTAATGCATCAACCTAAGAAGTGGGAATACTACCTGCCACTGGTGGAATTTTCCTACAACAATGGTTATCAAGAATCACTGAAGATGCGCCATTTCGAAGATCTCTATGGTAGACTGTACAAAACTCTAGTCAGTTGGAGTAATCCCGTGGACAAAATTACCATCAGACCTGACATGTTGAAAGAAATGGAACAACAAGTATTTCGGATAAAGGAAAATATGAAAATCGCTCAAGATAGACATAAAAGTTACATCGACAGAAAGATAACTCATAGAGAATTCAAGACAGGGGACCATGTCTATCTTAGAGTTAGATCGATGAAGAGTTCCCTGATGATGGGATATTGTGCCAAGTTGACACCTTGGTATTGTGGACCCTTTGAATTTTTATATAGAGTGGGACCTCTAGCCTATAGGATAGCACACCCTCCCATAGTAAAGGCACATAATGTTTTCCATGTTTCATTATTAAAGAAATATGTACATGATTCTAATCATATAATTGAATGGTCTATGATCCAGGTGGAACTGGAGGGAGAATTCCTGCCAGAACCTCAATGCATACTAGAAGGAAACCCCACTCAGGAAACGAACCATTGCATAGGTCAAGGTGTAGTGGAAGCACTTTGTCCCATATGAGCCCATGTGGGAAATGGAGGATGCCATGAGACATGCATATCCATTTTTGTTCACTTCTGTATATACATAGCATGTTAATAGATAGAACATCGAGAACGATGTTCCTTTAAAGGGGAGGGAATTGTAACACCCTATTTTCCCCAGCTTGTAAATATAACTATAATGACCAAGAGACTATGGAAAACTCCATATGTATGAATATTAATTCGATGGACCTTTGTTTGAAAGGTAAACAAATGCAAATCTAGTTATATACTAGAAAATGGACAAGTGTTGCATGATTGATGGAAGGGGGGTGTACTTAGAAAGACCACAAATGCTATAAAAAGAGACAGTGAAGGGAAAAAGGAATGGTTGCGTTAACCTTCAAAATACTAGTACTTACTAGATTTAATTGCTCAAGACCAGAATAATCCTCCAACCCAGAAATGAATTACAGTCAGGCTGGTAGGTGGGAATACATCCTCAAGAGTTAATGAGGGGATGGCTCATAACACCCATCTATAAGGCTTCTAGACTTGACCCCAGGATGGGAATTCGAGTCAGACACGACCTTGCTGAAAGAGGCGAGAAAGGAAGGTGTGGTGGGAAAAAGGAGACCTGTGAAGAGTGTAGAGACATGAGGTGAATATATCATGTTCAAGAAAGATATGGAAAATAAGCATTCTGGTTATAGGAAATGGTGGAGAATGTTATGATACAAGATGATAAACGAGGCCGGTCCTCCTTGCTTGGTATTGTGTAAACCATTGCCAAGATCTTGTGGGAGGAGGAGAGTAACCTCCATCCCTACTATTGTTGAGCTAGAAGAAAAGATTGTGTTGCATAGGTGGGGTGGAAACGGGCCTATGGTTGGGTGGAAATGGGCACCCCTTCCAGTAGTTGCTTCACATTGTCTGGTTTTGATAAGTATTTTCCCTGCTTTATTTGCTAAATTGGAATAATGGATGAACACTTGGACTTATACATATATATGCATTTATACATATCTTCTATGTGAAATGGATATGTTATGTGTATGTCTTCATCTCCTTGTGAATTTACACTTCCAACTGATAGATTGTATGCCCAACTTAACTCTGGAGGCTTCCCGGGGCATAAATTGTTAAGATGGTCGAGATAGGAGATATCGTGTCCACCTGAAACCATCCATCTGAAAATGATACATCTCCCAAACCCCTTTGTCGTGCGACCGGAATGCCAGATCCAAGTCCTTAACCCTTTCAGGGTAAAGCTCAAGAGGGGTAGCAAAGTTGAAGCCTTGAAAAGAGGTGGTCTCTTTGTTTAGAAGACGAGTGAAAGAGATCCGCTCGAAAGGACCCATATGACCGATACCTAGGAACCTTGGGATAAGCCTAAGGAGGCCATGTTCCCTTGGCCTTGTAGCTCCGGAAGTCTGGGAATTCATATTTAGACCGACCTTACTAGCCTTACACAGACTGAAGGTGACCGAGAGACTCGGTCTCCCGTGAGATTGACTAGTGATAGGTGGTCCCCTAGGTTGTTGGGTGGACCTATCTTGCCAATTAAATCAAGGCCTGAAACCCCAAAGGTCAGAGCCGCAAAGGAACCAGTACCGTAGATCGTGGGATTCTTCGGATCCTTTCCCAACCGTCGTCATGTCGGGGATGTGTGAAGGTAGTCCCGCTACTTCGGATATTGGATGCTTTGAAAGGTAAGAGAAGTTTTCTTAGCACTACTCCCGAATGATGAAACCTCGAGGTAACCAGAGACGCAGATATATAGGTCTACGTGACTGGATCTCAACTGTGAAATTTGAGGAATGTAGAAACCTTTCAGCCCGAGTTGACAAGGTACAGTGACATCATTCTTGGTGATGTGGATCCAAACTTTACGAGCCACGTGCCACCTAGTTTCATGGCTTCACATAGCCCATCGTATCCTTGGATCATGATGTGCATCACCCCAAGAGAGGGCACGTGTCACCCCTGATCCCACTACGTGTCATCCCTTGGTACATGCCCGCCTAGCCAACATGGTTGGTGGAGGGAATGGGACTCTGAGAGTTCGAAACTTTGGAACTTCGGAGGATTTGTAGAATAATATCGCAAAGAGTCCAAGGAAGACTCGAATCTTGAATTAACGATGTATATTTCAATCGTGCATTGGAAAGGACAGGTGTCGACATCTCCCGCACTCTGTAGCAGAAGTACTCTGGAAGAATGGAGGGTCGAGAACTCCTGAAGCCCGAGACCTTAAGTCAATATGAGCCATTGGCTTTGACAAGAATATGGACCGTCAATTTGACCCCTATCTGTCTGTGGGTTCAGATTTCGTCGGAATCATAGTCAGTTGAGTCAAGGACACCTGAAGTTTGAAGTCCAGATGTGCGAGAGGAACCTATGGAGTTGGACCCACATGGAGGTCTCGTGGCCCCGACCAATGAACACCCAAGGAGCTCGAGAGAGGTGCATCCGCTAGTTCTGAGTTTGGTTCTGAGCATGGTGATCGTGGAAGGAAAGCCTTGGATGAGCATAATGGGATTTGAGACCCCGTATGGATGTCTTGAGTTCTTAAGAAGTATGAAATTTCGGTGCCCCATCGTGGGTGTGTTACAAATTGGTATCATAGGATGGTTAAAACACTTAGCCTGCTAGGGCTCATGGACGAGTTTCATAAATACCATATTTAAATAACTTTAAGGGTGATTCCCTACCTTACCTCTTTCCTAAAGAGTCTGGTTAAACCCCTATTAAAGAAAAGAATGAAATTTTTTTACTGCATGTGTGTATTTAAGAAATATGACTATGTATTGTTCATGAACTAATATATTGTTGGCTAAATAACAAGTGTTTTGTCAGCACTCAAGCGGTCAGTCAACCGTGGGAAACTGCAAACATAAAGGATGATGACGCACCATGAAGTGGGGGATGGCTCCCACAATAGAGACTACGAAGATCATGAGAGGAGGGCAGTAGAGACTCCTTCAGATTTGACTGAAACTGTAAGGAGCCTTATGGATGAATTACAGAGATGCAAGGGCGACAACGAGAGATCGATAAAAGAGCAAGAGAAGCAAACAGAAATTAATGCAGTCTTGTTGCAGATTTTATCCGATATACAGAGACACCTGTAGCATGGACCTGCCACCAGTCATGTGGATTGACGACAAACAAAGAGGATTCAAAGTCCACCCGAGATATGAAAAAATGGTCCCATAAGTGGCCACACTAGGAGGAGTACCTTGAGGAAGGTCCAACCTAGAGGCAGTGGACACTCATCGGGAGAATCCTTTGGAAAGCAAACTGGTGACTCTGAGAGATCTTCTAGTAGTAAAACTAGCTCACATTCTCAAAGGAAAAAGGAAGAAATGAAAATATTCCAAAAGTTATGACCCTGAAGAGTTCAAGAAATCCAAACCACCCTCTTTCGATGGTGAGATTAAGAAAGGGGAAGAGGCAAAAGCCTGGTTGCTTGGACTAAAGAAGTATTTCATAATCCATGATTTCTCTGAAAAACTTGAAGGCTCAAATAGCCACCTTCAACCTAAATGGAAAGGCTTCCATTTGGTGGGAAGACCTTAAGAATGTGAAAGGAATCCATGAAGAGGACCTATCTTGGAAACGATTTGAGAAACACATCAACAAGAAGTATTTGTCAAAAAAATATTTTGACGAGAATACTAAAGAGTTCTATGAACTCAAGCTGGGACAACTCACCATAGAGGAATATGTCAGTAAATTCATTGATTTAATGAGGTATGTACCCTACATAAAAGAGGAAAAGGTAAAAGTGCAATGATTTATCAGTGGGTTACCTCAGACCTACCAGAACAAGATTGAGTTTGACGAGCCAAAGACCTTAGAAGACACTATTTGGAAGGAAAGGTATTATTATGAACAATTCGGGTGTCAGAAAAAACCTCGCGAGGACTAGAAGTAGACGAATAATTCAGGGTTCAAGAAAAATGGTTTTGAATCCCCAAGATTTAAGAGATGTATGAAGGATTCAAGGATGGGCCTTCCTACCCGAAGTGTGCACCAACAAAATTTCCCCTCCCAAAGTGGAAATAAACCTTTTGGATCAACCCCAAGAAAGACTGATAACCCAAAGAAGGAACCCTTGAAATGTTGTGGTTGTGAATAAGAACATCTACTGAGGGCCTGTCTGCACATACAACATAATAGTAGGAGAGTTTACAACATCCAAGAAGCTATCATCGTCAATGATGTGGCTAGGAGTATGCCACGGATTTATGCAGCCATGGATAATAAATAAGCCGACCACCAAGCTTCAATGGTGGAGATGGAAGGTATGATCGCCAACCATCTAGTTTCTATCTTAATTGACCTTGGTTCTAATTTGAGTTATGTGGCCCCTCAAACTATTGACGAGTGTAAATTGCAGCCACATAGACATGCTAAGCCATGGTTGGTACAACTAGCCACTGTCACCAAAAGAAAAATAGTGGAGGTCATACCATATTGCCAATTCACTGTGGATGGATTGCCCACCCGAGCTACCATTAATATACTTCCCCTAGGATCTTATGACCCGTTGATTGGTATGGATTGGCCAACTACATATAAAACTAAGATGGATTGTTACCATAAAACCTTAGAATGTGTAAATGAAGAAGGGGAAAATATAACCCTCTAAGGGATTCATAAGCTTGTCTCAGTGAGAGAAATATCATCCCTTCAAATGAAAAAGTATTGCAGAAAGGGATGTCCTCTATATGAAATATAGGTGTTGGAATCTATTGAGGATGACATACCAAGCCTAGAAGACCACCCCATACTAATAGAGTATACTGATGTGTTTCTAGAAGAGGTATTGGGCTTACCTCTGAGAAGGGACATTGACTTCTCGATAGAACTTGCACCAGGAGTAGTGCTAGTGTCTAGGACACCCTATAGGATGAGTACACCTAAGATAGTTGAGCTCAAACTATAGCTAAAGGAAATGATGGAAAAAGGCTACATTCGGCCCAGTGTGTCTCCATGGGGAGCACCAGTCTTGTTTGTGAAGAAGAAAGATGGTACACTCTGATTGTGCATAGATTATAGACAACTCAATAAGACAACCATAAAGAATTAGTACCCCTTACCAAGAATCAATGAATTGTTCGACCAATTAGGGGGTGCTTCCATTTTCTCAAAAATTGACTTAAGGTCTGGATACCATCAAGTCCGAATAAAGGATGAAGACATCTACAAAACAACATTCAGGACCCGATATGGTCAGTATGAATTTGTGGTAGTGCCTTTTGGATTAACCAATGCCCCCGCCACTTTTATGCGCTTCATGAATAATGTACTCAAAAAATTCCTAGAAACATTTGTATTGGTTTTCATTGATGATATCCTAGTCTACTCCAAGAATAGAGAGGAGCATGAAGAACATCTTAGACTGGTTCTTCAAGTACTAAGAGAGCTTCATCTCTACGCTAAGTTTAGCAAGTGTGAATTTTTCCAAAAGCAAGTTCATTACTTAGGCCATGTTATTTATGGGTTTAGCAGGATATTATCGAAGGTTCATAAAATAATTTTCCAAGATTGGTTTTCCAATCACTTCCCTCCAAAAGAAGAGGGTTAAATTCACCTGTACTTCAGAGTGTGAAGAAAGGTTTCAGGAACTGAAATACCTTCTAACCCATGCACGTGTGCTGAAGATCACAGACCGTGATAACGACTATCTCGTGTGTACAAATTCCTGCAAGGAAGGACTTGGAGGAGACCTTATGCGAGAAGGACACGTAATTTGCTATGAATCCCAAAAATTGAAAGAACATGAAATCAATTATGTGACCCATGATCTAGAGTTGGTTGCCATAGTGCATGCTTTAAAAATGTGGAGTCATTACCTCTTGGGTAGGATATTTGTACTTATGACAAACCATTGTGGGTTGAGGCACCTATTTGATCAAGCAAAACTCAATGCTAGAAAAGCTAGTTGGATGGTTCTCCTTAGCGAGTTTGATTTCAAAATCAATGATATCAAAGGAAAGGAAAATAAGTTGCCGATGTCCTTAGCAGAAGTATGAAAACAATTCACCTGGAAACAATGAGCCCTTGTGAAACGAATGTCAGGGAAAGAGTTAGGAATGCACAAGAAACATATGCATTCTTCAAGATCGTGACATCGTACCTAAAGAAAGAGCTTGCAGAGCTAAAGTATGAAGGCTACCAGATACTGGACGGAGGTCTAGTGATTTACCAAAATAGATTTTATATCCCAAGTTATGACGACTTGAAGAGGTTCGTAATGGACGAATTTCATAAGAGACCATACACTGGCCATCCGGGTTATCAGAAAATGGTCACGGCCACTAGGAAACAATTCTATTGGCATGGATTGAAAAAGAACATAGCTGAATATTTAGCTAAATGTATAGAATGCAAGCAAGTTAAGGCAAAACACTGACACCTAGTAGAGTTGTTGCAACCACTACCAATTCCAGAATGGAAATGGGAGACCATCTCCATGGATTTCATCACTGGATTACCAAAGTCAGCGAGGTAGAATGATGCCATCATGGTAGTGGTGGACAAATTGAGCAAGTCTTCTCACTTCATTCCCATCAAATCGAATTGCAAGGCAATATATATTGCCAACATATTCATGAAGGAGATATTCAGACTACATGACATGCCTAAGGAGATCGTATCTGATAGAGACACAAAATTCACTTCAAGCTTTTGGAAATCCTCGATGGCTGGTCTTGAGACTAAACTATTGTTTAGCACAACCTATCACCCTCAAACCAATGGACAGACAAAAAGAGTAAACCAAATATTAGAAGACGTGCCAAGGATGCATGTAATGCATAAACCTAAGAAGGGGGAAGACTGCCTGCCACTGGTGGAATTTTCCTACAACAACAATGATCAAGAATCACTGAAGATGAGCCCTTTCGAAGCTTTCTATGGTAGACCATGCAAAAATCCAGTCAGCTGGAGTAATCCTATAGATAGAATTACCATTGGACCTGACATGTTGAAATAAATGGAACAACAAGTGGTTCAGATAAAGAAAAATCTGAAAATTGCTCAGGATAGACAGAAAAGTTACACCGACAGAAATAGAACCCCCAGAAAATTCAAGACATGAGACCATGTCTATCTCAGAGTTAGGCCCAGGAAGAGTTCCCTGAGGATGGGAGCTTGTGCCAAGATGGCACCTTGGTATTGTGGACCCTTTGAAGTTTTAGATAGAGTGGGACCTGTAGCTTATAGGCTAGCACTCCCTCCCATAGTAAAAGCACACAATGTTTTCCATGTTTCATTATTGAAGAAATATGTACATGATTCTAATCATATAATTGAGTGGTCTGTGATCTAGGTGGAACCGGAGGGAGAATTCCTACCAAAACCTCAATGCATACTAGACAGGAAGGAAACCCCACTTAGGAACCAAACCATTGCACAGGTCAAGGTGCAGTGGAAACACTTTGGCCTAGATGAGGCCACGTGGGAAATGGAGGATGCCATTAGACAAACATATCCATTTTTGTTCACTTCTGTATATACAAAGCACATTAATATATATAACATTGAGGGTGATGTTCCTTTAAAGGGGAGGGAATTGTAACACCATGTTTCCCCCAGCTTGTAAATATAACTATAATGGCCAAGAGACTATGGAAAACTCCATATGTGTGAAT
>CBVK0101220161.1:0-18941 GCA_900067695.1 Picea abies | reverse complement strand
AATGGTTGTGATTTCAACCACTAACTTCCTCACTATTATAAAGACATCAATTTATATGTTTATTTTTTTACTTTTACTTAATCATATTCAAAATTTACTATGGTGACTAGCTGATTGACACATATGAGTGATTAACATGATTACCCATGTTTATTGTGATTTGTCTTTTTTACTGCATTTATGTTGTTTCGTTTAGGATTTTTTTACTACATACCTTTCAACTTCCCTTAACAGATATTGGATGGTTAGTAAAGCGCCTTGGGTGGTTAGAGCATTCTTTACTAGCTGTGCGAGCCATCCAAATTCCCTTACCAGATGTCATCTAATGTCTTGTTCACTTCATCTATTCACAACTATTCACACCTTACGGTTCCTTTTCCTGTATAATGATATTTGAAAGAATTTATTTAACCTATTTCTGATCATGTAATTACGGTTCCTTTTCCTGTATAATGATATTTGAAAGAATTTATTTAACCTATTTCTGATCATGTAATTATCTTCAGATGCATCTTTCTGAGCCCGCCAATGTACGCTTGGCCGATTAATGTGCAAGCCAATTCCAATGTACGGTGAAAACTTATCAAGAAAATTTAAATTTTATTTATTATGATTCAAAAGTAACACCGTGAACTACTAAAACCATAAATGGGGTAGAGTGGTTGATATGGCGCTTATCTGCGTATATCAATCACATTATCAAAGTGGTTGTGTTAATTATATATAAATTGGAAAACATTTTAATGGTAGAGGCACAAATTATGTATGCTTCTTCGTTGATCTATTAATTCGTTATTCTATTAATTTATTAATTAATGAAGTATTAGTTATAAAGTAGTATTGAGAAAATAAATTAAGATATTTTATTATTTATTAATTAGTTGTTCTATTAATATATTAATTAATGGAATATTAATTTCAAAATAGTATTGAGAAAATAAATTAAGATATTTTATTAAAAGGTAATGGATATATTGGAGATATAATAAATGTTTGTTATATAATATATGAATTTGTGATAAATATTTCATCAAAATTAATATATTCATATTATTTTTAATTTATTAAATTATTTTGATGTTTATGAAATTGAAAATTATAGAGTAATAACATTTTTAACAATTGTAATATTTTAGATTTTTATTTATATATAAATTATATGTAAAAAAAGCAATTTTTATCATTTCAAATCCTTCTTTGTATAAGCAAAATTTAAATTTCTTAAATAACAAAAAAATAAATATAATTTATTCTTTTATTTTTTTATAAATAATAATTTTACATTTTTTCTATAAATAATAATTTTAATGGACCATGTGAACTATACAATTAGATGATATTAACATTATCATAAAATATAGGTAAAAAAATAAATATAATTTTTTTTTTTTATAAATAATAATTTTACATTTTTTCTATAAATAATAATTTTAATGGATCATGTGAACTCTACAATTAGATGATATTAACATTATCATAAAATATAGGTCAAAGAAGAAGACATAAATTATTGTAGTTTATTGGTTGGATGAAGTATAAGGTTTAAATTTGTATAATATTTTCTTTGTATATAATCTCACAAAAAAATATTATATATGATGTAAATGAGTAATGATTAATTTGTTTTACAACTAAGAAATGGAAAATATTTAAAAAAATATTATATATGATGTAAATGACTAATGATTAATGTGTTTTACAATTAAGAAATGCAAAATAATTTAAAATAAATTCTTAGATATTTATTAATTTTTAAAATTGAAAATTGAAACCAAAGTTTGTATAATTAATTTTTAGTTAGTTTTTTAAAAGTAATGTATGAGAAGAAAAATATTAAAAAAGTTAAAAATTAGCCATGTTAACTATACTATATAATGATATTTTGATCATTTTGATAATATTGAAATAAGTACAAATAAATAACACATATATTTTATTATAATTATTTATAAACATTGTTACATTATTATATAAACAAGTGTTAGGAAAATATTTACTTATTTTTTGAAAGCAATTTAAGGTTTCACAAATCTTTTGGTATTTGGTATTTTAATTTGAGGATTGATAGATCTTCCAATCTTATAATTAGAGGTGATATAAGTTGAAACATTGGCTTACAAAAAAATAAATGGGTGGGTACATGAAGTTGGTTCCCAAATTCATTGCAATGGAAATCCGCAATAGTTGTGTGAACTTTAGGAACCTGCATGCACCCTAAGAATGCACAAGTCAATTTCCTCATGGATACATTTAATCCACATTATTTTTATTTATGTAAAAATACATACATGCACTAAAAACATGTGTGTTTTTCTTTGCCTATACAATTAAAAAAATTTGCGACTCCTTTATCCATTATTTTCTTCAACCCTTCACACTTGTTCTCCATATTTTCCTCAATTGTGAGAGTGTTTTGTAGTTGATTTAGTCCAAACTTTGCGAGGATGAGTAGAAGGGATGTAGGAATCGTTAGCGCTCGATGTTTCCAATAGAGGAGCTCTCATTTCCAATTAGGTTTTATCCCAAATATCAATTTTATATTTATTAAGTTATATAAATTTACACAATTCATAAAATTCTTTTGTATTGTTTAAATGCAATTTTTATTTCGCTAGTATAGAGCAAAATCTCGATCTAAATCCAAACCCAAACGCCCAACCACCCCCACAAGATTTATGGACATAAATTAATCAATGTTTAGATGGAATTAGAAACCTAATTGGTGAGCTTAAGGACACTAGAGATCCATCTCATTTTTCATTAACCTCTTCACTTGACACCATCGTTGCTTCCATTGGCCATGTACATAGTCAATTATCTAATATATCTGAATATAGGGCTAGAATGTGAGAGTACTACTCAACTGACATAAGGAAAAGGCAAATAAATTTCATATAACCAAAGAGGTGATTGTTCAACTGATTATTGACCCTAGAAACAATCAATCCCTTGATCCAAGAAAGATGTGTCTTTGCATGGATTAGTGCACATTCCAACCATGGGAAGACAACTAGATGGATTGGTGGTTTGTTGTGTTTGATAAACCTCCTTGCAATAATAGAGAGGTTACATTGTATTTTATTCGTAAAGTATCAGTTGAATTTATTATGAGTTTCTATGTCAATTATTTTGACATTGGTGAATTCTAGGTGGTTGGTTTGGATCTGCTTAAGATTGAGCAAGGGCCATGCATAACCCATTGAGAGCCACCTCCTACACCCCTTGGGAACACCTCAACTTGGAGACATGATTCATGCCACCAATACTATGATATTGTCCATGGCACAATTTTCTTCAACATAGCATATTTGTGGAAACATCCCATTGGGAGCCTTCCTCAAACGATGTTAGACCACCAAGTGTAGGGCCTTTGAATTCCACACTACCAATTCTAGGTTAGGCACAACACGTGGCCAGGTTGGCCATTCTGTTTATAATCTAGTTGATCCTCATCAATGCTTTCATTGTGGGCATACTTGATATGGGGAAACATAGGCTCTTGTGAAGGATAGTTTCTTGGATGAGGTTACTATGAAATAATTTTTATATTTTCATTGACTAGGTATAATTTTACAATTGACAAGTATTTGGTAAACACAACTAGAATTTACAATTCATTGGTCCGAGTCTCTATTTTTCGTTTTATGGTGAGTTGCAGTTCACTTTCTAGAGGTATTCAAGGACGCATGGTGGATTGGTCTTGGGGACATAAAAATCAAATTGAGCAGAAAAAAAGAGTGTCATAAGTTCCTATATGCATGTTCGAAAAGGATGATGTGAACATGTTATCCACAAGCTCTAAGGGAAGAGTTTTCAAAAATTGACCTCTAAATGCAAAAAATGCGTTGCCTCTTACTGAACTTAAATGAATGAATGAATGGATGCTTGCATACAAATTTCAGGTTCTTTTCCTCTCAATGTCATCCTAATTGATAGAGTTCATGTATGCCATTCACAACCCTCTATAATAATTTCTAAAGTTGGGAGAGCTATGCCACAATTGTGACATTGTAACGACCCCTTTGGTTAAGACATAATATGAGTTGGTAATTTTTTTTTTTTGAAACAATTGTTAAATCTCAATTAGGACACGTGTTAAGCAAAACTGACATGCGTTAATACTAAAACATTCTAATATCATCCTTGTCGATACTTAGTAAGAAATTAGATACAACATTACTTATTCATCATAGAACGACCATATCATGTATAATAACAAGGAAGACACCCGCCCAACCTACCTTGCAAGGTCAGGACCTCCAAGACACATAATCAACGCTCAAGTCCAGGATTTATCCAATTGATTTTGACCATTTAAGGTCTCAGGATTGGCGAATGTTCTGAGGAACAAGGAGATATCTAATTCCCACTACTTAACCAAATCAAAATCCAAGACTTGCACAACAACAATATTAAACTATAGATTTTCAAGGCACAACAAAATAATATACTATGCTTCAACATTCTCTTAGCAATACTCCAATGTAATTGTGCAAGAACATAACATAACAATTATTATGATGAATATTAAATATCTACTTAAAGAGAAGGTAGGGAGTCCATACAATCAATCCTCTATCCAGTTAGTACTAGATGATCTATGCTAATCAATTAATTCTTAATTATCAATAGATAAAGCATTTATATAGAACTCATTAGTACACAAGTGTTGTTACAATCATGATCTAAAATAATGAATCCACATCCCTTAAAAATGTTGGTACATTAACATCATGGATTAATTCAATTCTAACTTGATTGCTAATGTGATAATAGAGAATGGTAATTACTCCCTATATTAATATTTTTACTTCAATTCTCTTATGGACTTCTATAACATATACATTGTAATCATAGAAATAGTTACTTTAATCATATAAATAATATTTTTAATCACACAAGAAATTGTTAGAAATAAAGAGATGTGCTCATTTTTCCATAGACAATATAGCAATATTGTCCCCCAACAATAGGCACAAAGGCCACCCCCGAGCACCTTAACCTTGACAGACAAAATAATTATGGAAGTAGAACGATGGCCAACCAAGGTAGCACACCTTTCTCCAAGGGTAGTGCACCAAGCAAGAATAACCAAAGACCAAGAAGAAATTCCAAACCTTAACCAAGAGAAAGTCCAACCAAAAGCCAAAATCTCAGTTGCAGTAGCTGCAACTACACTCCCTTTCGAAACTTGTGCACCACTAGTCTTATGAAGTTGTGAGAGTAAGAGTGACAAATGAGCTCTAGCGCCCTCTTATTTATACTTCTCTATCTCACTTTACTGGGCCGACTTCTCTTTTTGGAGGCTAATAATTCAAAATTAAATATTCTCTTGAGCCGACTTGTCTTTTAGGGTTATTATACAACGTTTTAGGGTTTCTCTCGCTTCCTGAAATATTCTAGTCTTGTCAAAGGTTACACATGGAGGTTAATACCTCTTGCAGCTACCATAATATCAACACTCCCTCCTAGCTAGGGAGGTATTAAAGGAAATGGTCTTGAGCAAAAAAAGACCATTCAACCAGTAACATCATCATAGCCACACACGCTATCTCATGATCACGTAGATAAAATCACGAGCAACATCATCACTATTAGTATCATATGATAGCATCAACTGCATCATTTCTTGAAGCCATACTCCATCTGAGTAATCGGGCATGATGTTGAATAAGTCACTCACTCCACAGAGTGATACAAGAACCATTCTTCTAATCCAGACATATGTCATAAAAGAATAATTGTTCCAATAGATGCTAGAAGCCACACCATGGGCTACAAGGACTATTCTTCTAATCTAGACATGCGTCCTAGAAGAATGACTGTCCTTGACCATTTTCCCTCTGACCACTACTGTGAACTCAGGGAAAATGTATGTCCTGTACCAATCTCTCCACTCTAGTTACTACTGTGAAATCAGGGAGACATACCATTCTTCTAATCTGGACATACGTCCTAGAAGAATAACTATCCATGGTACATAAAAAATCTATCAACCTGGACCATTCTCCATAGGTAGAATGTCTATCCACCAACAATCTTTCAACCTAGATCATCCTCCATAGGAAGGATGTCTGTCCACCAACAATCTTTCCTACCCAGACCATTCTCCGCATGGGGAATGTTTGTCGATAAACAATCTGTCTTGCCTGGACCATTCTCCACCTAGAGAATGTTTGTCCATTAGCACACAACACACTGATTATCCATCTAGCTGACAATCATCTCCAACACTAGTGGCAGTCTCCATGGGAATCAGAGAAATTCCATCCAATAGAACACAACTGTGTCTATCCATAGTAGTACACAACTAATATACAGTGGTACACAACCGCACCTAGTAGAACATGACTACTAACCAGTGACATATAGTCACAACCAGTGGAACACATCCACCACCGTAGCATACAAATAATGTCTAGAGAAATATTGTCTCCACAAAAATCATATCATTTGATATCAACCTACATAACAATATCATGATACAAACTGAGTCATCTGAGCCATTCTTCCACTCACATCTGTGAGATCTGGAAGAGCATCTTCCCTCAGAAAGTAAAACATCATCCATGGGCTATCTGGACTATTCTTCCCAAGCATAGAAGAATAATTGTCCCTGATTTCTAAGACTGGACCATTCACCTAATTGGGCCATTCCTCCGACACTAATCATAGTGCAACCTGGAGAGAATGAGTTTGCCATAGGGAATGCCTGTCCCTGATTGCTGAACCTATACCATTCACCTAAATGGGGCATTCCTCCAGCACTAATCACAGTGCAACATGGAGAGAATGAGTCTGCCTTAGGGAATGACTATCCGGACCATTTCCTATGGAAATAACTGTCATGTACCAACCTCCAAAATGGATCATTCTTCGAAACTGCTCACAACTGTGAACTTCGAAAGAATGATTTCCCGACGAGGTATACCATTCTACTTGACCACTACTCAGAGTGACTGCCAAGAAGAATGACTGTCCTAGAACATTCCCCCACACTGGACACAAGGGGAATCACTGTCGATGGTACATAAACAATCTATCAGACCCTTTTCATTACGAAAATGACTATCCAATCTAGACCATTTTCCGAACTAGAAAATGATTGTTTGTCAGAAATATCAAACCACTTTCCGAATTGGAAAGGAACTGCCCAAACTGGACCATATTCCGAACTGGAAAATGACTTTCCATAAATCAATAACATATCATTGCTCCCTCCCAACCTGGGAGTAATCACTTCCTTTTTTAATAAGGAAGTCGTCTCTACGAGCCCGATCTTGTCCCTTAAGCACAAAAACTTTTCATCTTGGAAAGAGGCTTTACCAAAATATATGCTATCTGCTCATCTATGGAGATATACTAGAGAACCACTTCTCCCCTCTGGAATTTATCATGAAGAAAATAATGTTTGATCTCAATGTTCTTCGACCTGTCATGGAACATCGGATTATCTGAAATCTTCACACAACTTTGATCATCACAATATATCACGGTCGAATCCAACACCTGATCAGATAGTCCAGAAACCAACTTACAGAGCCACACTACTTTCGTACAAGCATCACAAGCTACAATATACTTTGATTCTGCAGTACTGAGTGCAACAAACTTTTGTTTCCTGCTAGCCCATGACATCTTAGAAATATCAAACTAAAACATATCCAAGTAGCACTTCTTTTGTCATCTGCACTCCCTGCCCGATCTGAATTGATAAATCCATGCAACTGTATATCATAACTTAAATGTCCCACAAAACAAATATCCGACTCAATATTCTCCAAATACATTAACGAGCCAATAAATTGTCGATACAGAGACAGGTCTACTGGATTATAGTCTCTCAACTTCTTCAGATATGTCATCATGGGAGTTTTCCATGGATTTTCAATCCATCATCCTGGAATTTTGAAGAACCATTTCAATATACTTCCTTTGTCATAGGAAGTTTTCACCACGCTTCTGCTGTACATGAGAGGCTCTGCACCAAGTTTGCTTGAATCCATACAAGGTCTTATTCCATCTGCGTACAAGGGTCTCTTTCTGGTATACCTCAAAACATTGAGGTTTCTCTACATACACTTCTTCTTCAATTAATCTGTTGAGAAAAACAGTCTTTACATTCATCTGATGTAACCTCCAACCCATGGATACTGTAGGAGATATAATGGCTCAAGTAGAGGTATATTTGGATACTAGTTCAAGTTGTCATCGTAGTATTCTCCCTCCTACTGGGAGAACCCTCTAACCCCGAGTCTCACCTTGTATCTATCAATGCTTAAGTATTTTTCACAATACATTGTTCTTCATCATAACTTCCTTCCAAAACTGGTTCAATTGGTTGTTCTGAATTTTCTTTCTTTCTTGGAATCTTCATGTTCTTCCTCATGTTTCTCTTAAATGTTGGAGTCCATGGAATATTCTATAGATTACATGGCCTTCTTTCCTAAAGGCTCCAACCTTCTGCCATAGGAACATAAATGTAGATGGACAACCAAGGATATTCAAGGCTTCTTTTCGAAGAAGACTTCTTCTAGAGTCAAAAGACTTCTTCTAGAGTCAAACTGAACACATGCTGCTTATCATGGCTTCTACTTTAAATGAAGAACATGGATAGATACTTCATAGTATTTACAAATTCTTCTTAAATGGATCATATCATTGGGGATTATCTCCCTCCATCTGAGAGAGTCCATGCTTCTATTTGCTGCATCTCTCTTTTCTTTCTACAAAGTGTCATAAACCTGTTTTGGTTTCCTTTTGATTTCTGACTTCCTTCGAGTTTGACTCCTCTGAGTCTCTTTAAGTTTGTTTCTATCTATTTTGATTGTTGGCCATATGGAAGTTGTGTCATCCTTATAAACTTCTTCTATGACAACTTCCACAAGGATTGTTCATCAAACATATTTCACAAGCGTACCTACCCGGAACAAGAACAACAAGAACAAACAAGAAATATCTATCTAGAGGAGATGTTAGTTCAACTTGTAAACAAGTACAATAAGCATCTATATCAATAGTATTCATATGCAGTCGAGTATTCATTTCACCTAGCAATAATAGAATCTTTCAAAGAATGCTTTCACAATTTGTAATGTAACAACTATTACCCTTGATATACACAAATTTGAAGCTTAACAATTTAATCAAACCTGGAACTTGAAGCCTCAACTGTTATGGAGGGTGCACTTGTTCTTCTGAATGCACTAAATCCAAGATTACAACTTGGACAAGATCTCTAGTACTTTCCCTGCAAACACACTCATGTTTTGCTAGATGATATGGCTTAGATAGCATATACAAGTGCATACCTTTGAAACCTTGTAGCATTGTCCAACTTGTCTTCCAATCTGAAACTAGCTACCATCTTGACAAGAAGAGATTAGAAACTCAATCAGAAGATTCAATGATTAGAACAAGATAGAAACTCTAAAATTTCAACTTTGACCACAAAATCAATTTGACCAGAAGTCAACCTTTGCATATAGAAATGGCAGAACTACTTTGCATATATAATTAAAGAATGACTTGAAACAAATATTGAAGGTGAAAGAAGATCTAATGTCCCTAATAAATTTTTTTTTTAATTGGTAATTTTGGGGTACATTACACACAACCTCATCCTTCTTACCATCAACATAAAACTTGTCCTGATTGTGTGTTGGATCTGGAATTGTAGTATTTGTATACTTCCACAATCCTTTAATCTTTAGTAGGGTTTCCATGTCTGTTGTCCACACTGTGTTATTCGATCCATTTGGAATAACATGATCAATCTTCAAAGCCATCTTCAATATCTAGACAAAAGATATTATGTTTCAACAAGTTCCATTAAAAAAACCACCAACTAAGAGTCAATC
This sequence comes from Picea abies, assembly GCA_900067695.1. Lineage (NCBI taxonomy): Eukaryota > Viridiplantae > Streptophyta > Pinopsida > Pinales > Pinaceae > Picea > Picea abies. The sequence goes on along the minus strand of CBVK0101220161.1, from coordinate 9,081 downwards.
ACACAACAGTTTCGAGTCAACAGGGTTTGTAGATAACATGCGAGGTTTCAAACCTCACTCTGATACCATGTTGGGGTATAGGGTGGAACTAGAAATGAAACATAAAAGACAGTACTGTAGATAGTCGAAGAGGCAATAAAATTTCAAAGACAAAGGTGGTTACAACACTTAAGAAGAGCGCACTATGATCAAAACATCGTAGTGCATGTTGCACATCTCGATCCACATGATCCACATGTACTTAATTCGCTTGATGATAATGCCACATTTTTTCTATTTATAGCCTCAATATATAATCACTTTCCTTGTAATTGGAAAGCTCTTGTCCACATATAATCATCAATTGTTATAATTGACTCTGTCAAATCCACCTAGTCTAGTCGGCTCATCAAGGATGCCCGACTCGACTGTCCATGTGTCCAAATCGTAGTCAGTTGCTTGGCTTGTCGATCCATCGACTGACTATCTTTGACTTCTAGTCTCTTGTTTGATTGACAAGATTGTCGACTACTTGATCGATTGATGTAGTAGTTTTGTTGATCGCTCGACCGTCTGTTTCCATATGTAGGCCGACTACTTGATCGACTGGATCCAGGAAAAGTGTGATGAACCATCAATGCTTGATGTTCCAACATGGTTTTACATTGATCTGTTATGGATTGAAAGGATGATTAGAACTATTTGGATTTACATTGATTCATTATTGATTGAAAGAATGATGAGAAATAATTGGATTTACACTAATTCATTAACTCTCCATAGAATACCATTCAAGATAGAGAAAAACTACCTCTATGTTTTAAAGGAACATTATAGAAATAAAATATGAAGTAAACCAAATGAACACCAAGTTTCCAAGGTACTTTGTGTGAATATGTCTCTTTATCTTTTGTTTTTTTGTTTAGATGTGTTTTCCCTCCTATTTCCAGAGAACTCTCCTCTAGAGGTAAAAAAATAGAGATGATCTAACTAGTGAAGAGGAGACCTTACAATTTGGTTGAAATCCCTCTCCATGAGAAGACTAATTTTCAATGTTACACATGTTACACGAAATATTTACTTAAATATTGTTATATGCTTCAAAGTAACCATACCAAGGGCACTTATATGCATCCAAAATTGAAATTTTGGTAAAGACAACCACAAACAAGGGGCTATTTTATATTAAGAAAATCCATAGAAAGTTAAAAGTTATAATGGTTTGAAATTTTTATTATTTATAATATTAGAAATCTATCAATTTTACATATATTTTATTTATCATTTATTTATAATTTGAATTATACAAAATTATATTTTACTAAATTTGGTATAAAATTTATAATGACATTACCATTTATTATTATTTTTTTTTCATAGAAATTGGGGAATTTTTCATTAAAATGGTGTGGTCAAGACCACTGAGATACAATATACAAAAATTTAAAGGTCACGAGGACTACCAAATCTCAGGACTAGTTCAACAATTACAAAAAATATGTATGAGTTCTTGAGGATTATCCAAAAACTTATGCTACTTCTAATCTAGTAGGTATACTGCTGGTAAAAAATAATGTTAATACATAATGATCGACAAAACATTACAACTACATTTTGAAAATAAATCAGCTACCAGGTTCTTGCTTGACGTTTTGAATCTCTTGCTGGACCCATTCTACTTCAATTGGTTCATTGAGGTCAGGGATTGGGCCCACTGAGGCTTCTGAAACATTCCTTGACGTGTTTCCATTGTTGTTTGGGGTGGAAGGTTGCCTTTGATTTTTCTCGCACTTCTCGAGACGATAATGGAGGTATTCGATTTGGCTACGTTGAGCGTACACTTCGTCTTGGAGCTGCCTGATGAGATGTCGATGCTGAGACAAGGTTGCTAGCTCAAAGGAGACCATGGAGTTGATGGCCCCATATTTCATTTTTAACCTCTAACATTCCACACACTCGAAATTAGGATCTTGCTGACCTTGCCCAAATTTTTTCTCCTTAGCATCCATGCTTCTTTGAAAGGACCAAACTGAGCAATGACTTAATTCTAGAGGGGAATTACTTCCAGAAACCGAGGAGAGGGGGTGGTTCTAGCCGCAAGGCTAAAAACTTGGTCTGCGTTAAAACGAGGGGCAACATAGGGATGGAAATGAAGCCAAACTAGGTTGGAAAAATCACCCATAAGTATTACCATTTATTATTAATCTATTAATATAATTTTAATTTTTTCCCTTCAAATCTAGTTACACATGATACCAATGTTTTTAAAAAAGAAATAATTTGACAATTAATCAATTAAAATATTTTATTTAAAAAATGTAAAAACTAAAATATATACATTATAATTTTATATTATATCATTGAAATATATTTTAAATCTTACATATATATGAGGTAGAGGAGGAAAGATGAATTGTTATAAGAGGGACTTGATTCATGGCTATAAAATCGGGTTGTTAGGATCAGATTTCATTCCCCATTGGTGATTGTCATGTGGGATTTGATCAATAAGAATCATGCCATAATAAAAGATAGTCTTTGCTTGACGACTCAATTATCTTTCAAGATTCAACATACTTATATTATTACAAGGTTTTAGTAAAATCTAAGGTACATCAACTCATTTCTCTCATCAATCCTCATTATTGTGAACACTTTGGTTTTTTGACGGGGCTTCACTTAGTAACTTAAGAAAGTGTGGATTTGGGAGAGTTATAGTTCTAGATAAAAACAAGGCTTCCCCATTAGAGATGGGTTTGGAAAAGGATCAAATAACTATACTAAGATTCATGCAACATCTACAATGATGTCTATGGTATTTCAACATAATGTTAGGAACTTCACAATGTATGGTTATTCCAAGTTGGTGGTGTCATGGTTAGAAGGATCATTTGCTTCTAGAGACTTTTCTTTGAGATTATTGATTCCTAGAGCTAAGGATCTTGGGCGGGGTCTTCAAAATATAAAATTCTATTATATCTGTAGGGAAAATGATCAATACACTCACAATAAGGACAAATAAGCAATGCGGTTGGATGTAAGGGAAGTCACATTTTTTTATATATGTCATGGTTCAAATCCCCTGATCAGTTTCAAACAAATATTAAATTGGGGTGATTATCTATTATATTTTCAATGTCCATGAAGAGTGATAGTAGGTGGATGGTGTGGTAATTATAAGTTGACACTAAAAATGATAAAAACATTTTTTAGGTTTAGTAATAATGGGCTCCCATAGTGGTTAGCCTTAGGTTTGGTGTGATTTTCAGCCTCAAAGATGATAAAATCTAGATGAGGAAATTAGTCACTCCGGGAAAGGAAAATGTGATGAGCTATAAAGCCTTTAACAACACTCATGAACAACATAACCAATTTATTTTCAAAACCATTTTTAAAATTGATGACACTGAACACAATGGGTGACAAAATAGTTAAGAGGGACTCCCTTCCTCATGGCCCAAAGCACACCATCCCAAAATTCCAATGATAAACACAAATGCACATGGCTCAACATTTACTATTACTTACACGAATTAATAATGCAAGAGAATAAAGAGAAACTCTCTTCCTAATGGCCAAAGCACACCAACCCATAATTCTAATAATTAGCACAAATGCATGTGATTAACAATTATTATCATTTTTTTTTCACAAATTAGAGAATTTTTTAACTAGTAAAGGGTTTTATGATAAATATGACTAACTAATCTATATTTGAAAAACATACCATATAATGCGTTGATGGTTTTGAAGGTTTGAAATACATATTTTTGTTTGCTAAAAATAACCCAACCAAAACATACCATATAATGATTCATGGTTTTGAAGGTTTGAAATAAATAATTTTGTTTGCTAGGAATAACCCAACCAACCTTTAATTGGTTGAGTGTCTCTTACAAAAGTAAACCCTCTAAATCCAATGTCGGTAGTGGAATTTGAAATTTATCTAAAAGCTTTTAAAATGATATAGATATTATTAAAAGTCTGTAGAAATTGAAAAATATTATATTAAATATTTTTTTTATATATAATTTTAAATAATATATATTTCAAAAGTTTTAAATAACGTATATTTATAAAAAATACTTGAATGTGAAGGTTTTGAAGTATATTGAAAATTAATATACTTTACAGATAAATCACATAACTTAAATTCGAAGGTTTTTTTTTGAAGGATTGAATGTTCATTTACTTTTGATTGCGATGAGATTTTATTGAATGAAGAGAAAGTGTGATGAGATTTTATTGAATAAAGATAAAGTAAAAGTGGAGAACATACTGAGGAAATTTTAAAGAGTCTGATGAGATTTTATTGAACAAAGATAAAGCAAGGATTATGATGAGATTTTTATGAATAAAAATAAAGTAAGAGTAGAGAACATATTGACCTATATTGAATTTAAGAGATAGAGGAAATTTTATTGACCCAGAATGACTCAGATTGAAGTCGAAAGGTAGAGAGGAACATGTGATCCCAATCCCATATTTCCATTTGAGTTGAATTTTGTTTTAGAAATTAACTAGCACAACTGTCGGTTGAGAACGCCGAAAGGTAGCTTGAGAATGCGTGCTCCCAATATATTGAAAATGCGTGTCTCTAATATAAAATGTTTGTGGTAATATGAAACGTTTGGGTGCATTAGGTTGATAAATGGAACGTGGCAATTACATATCATTACAGTAATTTTTTAATGTGATTAGGTAAATGTTAAAAAGTAAACATGTTAACGGATGCCTTGGAAAGTTATGAACAATAAATCTGATCCATTGATTTTGGAGGACGACTAAGAATATGCCATCTTCAATGCATAGCCATCATATTAGGGTTTAAGGTTAAATAAAGTTAAAAGATCATTAATTGTGCCCATTGTCAATAGGTGTACGCCTTTCGGCATAATTACATCGTTTATGTATTTTATAAAACATTTTATTTTTAATTTTTTTTACATGTGTAAAGTTATAGTTCATATTATGAAAGTAAATTTTTATGTCGGTATATCTATTGAAGATGAGCACAATTAATGATTTTTTAGTTAGAAAAATTAATCTTATGACTAACAATTGAAGATGTTGGCATATTCTTCGTCGTGGCTTTGAGATTATGGGAATGAAAATTTACTTAACTTAAATGTTGGCTTCGTATTGGTGGTCTTCCTAGTCTTCCCAATCTGACCACTCTTTGTGTTCTCGAAATAGACAGAATTAACTAACTTGCAAAGCAGGCCATTTAAAACCTCTTTCATGAATCCGCTTACACAAGTTCTGGTACTTATGCCTTTTAACATGAGAACTATTTTTTTTTCCTGCCAAAACTCTATTCAAATTATATTGTATTAGCCTATTAGGTATTCTCCTAGAAGAGTTGACAAGAGTTTCGTGCAGGAGTTGACAAGAGGTTCGTACAAAGTTTAATTTGTATATTTATTTTCTGATCCCATGGATCCTACAGGGCCCTTAATAGAGTTTCGTGCAGGAGTTGACAAGAGGTTCGTACAAAGTTTAATTTGTATATTTATTTTCTGATCCCATGGATCCTACAGGGCCCTTAATAAACTTCAGGGAGGGAAGCTCTATGGTTTGTTTGATATTCAATTTGGAGCTTGCTAAGTTCAAACCCAAATAAACTAGGTTTTGATATGCATTTCTTCCTTCTTTTTAACCCATTTGCGCCTTGATATGGAGTGTTAATCCAAAACCGTCCGATTAAATTATTTTATGCAATTCAAGCCAGTTGACTCTTTCTCACCTGTCCGATTTAAAACAATTTATGCACTTCAAACCAGTTCCCTCCTGCACTTCAAACAATTTATGCTCCATGACGATGCTTGACATGTTCATTCCAATTAAATTTTTTAACTCACTTCAAACCAAAATCTAGTCCATCTTTGAAAACCTCCACTCCACCATTTCCTCTCTATGAATAGAAGTAAACTATTCCCTTGGGCATACAGGAAAACTACGTCGAGTCTTCAGATCTCCTTTTTTTCCCCTAAAAACAAAATACACTCTTAGAGAACCTTGGCTTGGCTAGGTGCTTTCATGATCCATCCAGTCTCCCTCGTCGCAGCCGGAAGGTACTGGGCGGGTACGGGTCCGATGGAGGAAGCCCACTCAGTGGGAATGAGCTTGATGAGATTTTCCATCCAAGGTGTGTGCCAAGTATCCCACTTAATGGGAATGCACTTTTTCCTCCAGGGCATGTCTGATCGAACGTTTGACAGCCTGTCTACAACCTTGTTCTTGATTTGTCTAATTGATCTGAATTCTATATCTTTGAAGAACTTCTGATACTTGTGAATCTGTTGCTAAGGGCCACTAATTTCATGTTTATCTCCCTTTGCTTTTTCTCTGAAGTTTGTGAGTGTTGTTACAGGATGGTGATAATAACCTGAGTGTTGTGACAAGATGGTGATAAATACCTGGAAAGTTTTTCCTTAGGATAGTGTATCTATCAATACCTTTGTAAACTAAGTCCTCAGTGCTCAAATCTCTATTCAGAGAGGATGTTCATTCCAATAACATTTCTTAAGATATCTCATATGTCAATTTGACATTTAGTATATTATGAAGTTACTAAGTTATTTGACATATTTTTAAAATGCGAAAGGTCCATTCAACAGTTTAATTGCGTTTAAAGGTGTACACTTATTGAAGATGGGCACAATTAATGATCTTTTAATTATAAAAACTAATTTTATGAATATCAATTGCAGATGCTGGCATATTTTTAGTTGTCCTCCTAAATCAATGAATGAGATTTCATGTTCATAACTTCTTTGCATTTTTTAATGCTTACGTTTCCTTGTTTACTTTTTCATATTTATTTAATATGATTACTATTTTACTTTTTCACATTTACTTAATATGATTAATACTTTACTACCATGACCACTAATTGCCACGTCTAACTAATTAACAAAAATTAATATGTATAAAACACCTAATTGTTGATACTTCATTTTGACAACGTTTCTATGAATGTGAAGTGGCCTCCAAATGGATGCCACATTTGACCTGAGTTTCAATTAAAAGATGTGAAGAGTGCCCACTCATGGAGCATTTCAATTAACGCTTGATGGATGCAAAAGGTTTTAGTGACGAGGGTAGCCAAGTTGTGGTTCTCAATTACTATCGTGCTTACCTTAGGCATACCAACAAATTCAGAGTATGGTTGTGTTACCATACTTTCCCAAGAGCAATGGAAGATACAAGAGTGTGGTGCATGGAGCACTCGTGAACACATAAATATATTTTTGTGGTGACTTTGATAAGCATGTCTTTCCCAGCAAAAATTGGTCATGTTCCCGAGCTCATTGATGAACACCCCTCTGCATTGTACCGGGAGACAAACTTAGCCAAGTTAATAAATCTTCTAACTTCCAAGGAGTACAAAGAAAGGGTATTCATGGAATCCATAACATTTCATAGCCAATATAAATCGATTTATTCACTGCACCAAGGCTCGCATTGCTTTGGAGCCTACACCACATAGAGTGAAATTTTATCGACGATTTATTTTATGTTCATTGAATACTATTAAATATATTTCTAAATCATTTTGATTTGATATGAATTTATATTGAGTGGACAGGTGAGATGGATCAAGTCTTGTATTCAAACTTCAAAACGTTATGGTCATAATGGCAACCTCACATTGTACTATGTCAAAGGATTTGTAATTGTAAAAAATCCATTGCTTTAAAAAAAGATTTGGATTTGTAATTGTAAAAAATTCATTGCTTCAAAAAAAACATTCATTGTGTTTATTTAGCAATTTGCATCCTTTTATCATTATTTGGATTTCTATGCCATTTGGATCTCTCTGTCATTTTATTGGTGTTAGATTATTTAATTTTTTTAATTGAAAATTAATTGGTAAATTGTTTACCCTAAATTTTAATTGATTACATTTATGGCTAGATTCTAAATCTAAGTGGTTAGAATGAACAAATATATAACTGGTTACACTGGGCTTTTTGTTTTAAAGTGGGACTTACAATTTTTTTTGAACCTTGCACTTCTTGCTTTAAATTGGGATTTAAACGACATATTTTTTTGTGTTAAATTGGGTGGGATTTAAATGCAGGATACTTGTTTTAAATTGGGACTTATGAATTTCTTTACCTATGTAGGGGGAATGTTTTCTACAACGGAAGCCGATAAGGAATATGAATGATCTGAAGTCAACAACATAATTATGAAACAAATAGGATTTTATAAATTAAGGGGAAAAATGTGTTCAGAAAATTGATTGATGGATGCTGCTTTTCATTATTTATTTTGTATATATTTGTAGAATCTAAAAAAATGGTTGAACATGGAAAGGGATTTCTGAACATAGAGAAGAGGGAATTCCTGACTACAAATAATTTATCAGAGGATGCAAATGAAGATGACTGATCACTTTTGGATTATGGTGATCCTATAGCAAATAGAAACTCATCTCCACCTCGAGAGTATGCACTTGAAGATGTTGGACTGAGTTTGGATTATGGTGATCCTACCACAAATACCCAGTCACCTCCACCTCCTTCTTTGTAAACCTAGTTGGTTTCTCATTGACATCTAGCCATGATGACAATCACATGTATAATGAAATACACAACCATAATTATATAATTATATAACTGATGAACCTAGATATGTATATTTCATTTACTCTCATTGGCTTGAACAAAATCGGATACATCACAAATGTATATGGACCCATCAGACTAGGAGACAAAGAATCCTTCCTCAATCACTTGGATTGGATAGCCAATCACATTGGCCCCCAGAGATGGATCCTCGGGGGAGACTTCAACATGATAACAGGTCTGGAGGAAAAAAAGGGGGGCACACGCACTTTGGGGAATGACAATGAGCATTTCAATCGCCTCATTGGAATTTTGAATCTCATAGATGTAGGAACAAACAATGGACCTTTCACATGGTTTAACAGACGCTCGGGGTCTCAACATATCTCCAACAGACTAGACCGCTTCCTCATCTCAGAAGCCGTAATGTTGGATGGTCTACCTTGGAATGCCATGGTCATCGATACCCCAGGTTCGGACCACTGGCCGATTCTCCTCACAATTAACATTAGTGGCACTCCCGACA
>CBVK0101220158.1:0-17203 GCA_900067695.1 Picea abies | reverse complement strand
TAAGAGACGTACCCTAAGGAGTCGTTGGTGTAAATTTGGATCATGAATCCGATACACTCTATTTAACTGAGACACAACTAGTTGAGCGTTGAGATAGACCTAGATACGAGAGATACCCAATGATAAAGCGTCACGAAGCAACTCAATAACTACACTATACTCGACAACATTATTTGTGGTGTCACCTAAGCATATCCCTCCGGAAGATAATAACTGGCCTTGAGGTGTAAAGATTACCCAAGCTGCAGAGGCAAGCCTCTGAGTGTGTCGACTAGCACCGTTTGCATACCCAATGGACACCTCGAAATCACTTAACATCTACCACAGTGATGAAAGATAGTATCAACGACACGTCCATAATACTAAAAGAAACTAAAAAAGTAATAGTACAAAGACTATACATATGTTACAAAAAGTTACCCACAATGACCTACCTATGAGTAATACTTCTTGAGGTAGATCCCGTTTCTAGGCTCCGCCAAAGAATTCCCTTCAAAATCAACCAGATGATAAGCGCCCTTTTTTAAAACCTCTTTTATGATGAAAGGTCTGAACCACATGGGTTTGAATTTTCCTACCCCCAGGGGGTCCTTATCTTGGTCATAGACCAGCACAAGGTCGCCTTCAAAGAAAACCCGAGGATGAATGAACCTAACATACTGACACTTGACCTTATGCTTGTGAGCCTCGTTGGCCAGGGCCACATCACGACACTGCTCAAGGTATACTAAGCATTCTTCAAGTGGAGAAGTGTTTGACAATAATTGTACTGCCAACTTTAGAGATGGGATTTGATATTCGATGGGCAAGACTGCCTCCAACCCATAAACAGGTTGAAAAGGTGAGAAACCAGTTGCAGTCTTAACAGATGTTCGGTAAGCCCATGATGATGAGTATAACATCAAATGCCAATTTGACTTGGCTGAGTTGATAGTTCGCTGTAGAATGGTTTTAAGAGTTTTGTTTACAACTTCCACCTGCCCATTTTCTTGGGGGTAGTAGGGTGATGAATGTTCTTTCCGTAACCCAAGCTTTGATGTTAACTCAATCATCATTTGGTTCTGAAAGTGACTGCCATGGTTAGTGACAATCTCCCTCGAGATGTCGGACCTTGCTATTATTTGATTGAATAAAAAGAGAGTTGCAGTCTCTCCATCATCTTTAAACGTTGGCATGGCTTCGACCCACTTTATGAAGTAGTCTACAGCTACGATGATATAGCGGTGCCCCCTTGCTGAAGGAGGGTTGCAAGTAGTGTAATCAATCCCCCACTTGGTGAAGGGACCAACTGTGATGAAAGGAAACATGGAAGCAGGATGTGCCCTCATCTTCCGAGAGAAGATTTGGCATAGATGGCACTTCTTGACCGATTCAATACAATCTTTGATAAGTGTCATCCAGAAGTAACCTACTCATAGAATCTTTTGGGCTGTTGCCAACCCAGAAAAATGACCGCCACAAGCTCCGGTATGGAAATCGTTAAGCATGATAACTGCTTCCTCATGAGTGAGACATCGGCGTAGGATGCAGTCTACACCTCTTCGATACAATGTATCATCGATTATGAGATAATTCTTATCTTGATGGCGTATGCGTCAATGCTCATCACGAGAAGTAGTGGTGGGGCACTTCAAAGTCTGGAGATAGATAAGTATATTTCCATACCAGGGATCCGAAGATGTGATAAAAAACATATCTCCCCAGATAGGCGATTCTTCAGGAACACTGTCACTTGACTCAACCGGAAGTTCCAAAATAAGTTCTGTGAAGACCAGTGACTTTTTGGACTTTGTTGAAATGAAGTCTAAGTCAAACTCCTGGAGGATGACTATCCATCTACTGAATTTTCCGCCTATTACCCATCGTGTCAACATGTACTGCTACCAACACAAGTTTTTCCATGTGAGAATAATTAAGTTCCAGTCCTACGAGGCCTCGAATCAGGTAATAAATCACATATTCGGAGAATAAGTCATCTTCCTGAACTAAAACCATGCCAATGGTTGATTCTGCTGCAGCCAGATATAATAAGAAATCTTTGTTATAGTTAGGTGGTCAGAGTAGAGGGGCAGTTGTGAGGGCATGTTTTAATGCGTCGAAAGAGCGTTCAACAGCATCGTCCTAGTAAAAGGGAATGTCTTTCTTCAGTAAGCGCATAAATACCTTGGTGATGTCGGCATAGTTGGCGATGAAGCGTCGTAAAAAGTTCACCTTACCTTGTAGACTTTGAAGTTGAAGGATTGTGCGTGGGGGGGCAACTGAATTATTGCCTCAACCTTGAGAGGATCGACCATGATCCCTGTTGTTGACACTATGAAACCTAACAATCGTCCCAACGTTACGCAGAAGCTACACTTGTTTGGATTCAAGTGAATCCAAAAGTAGTGACAACGTTCGAAGATAAGTCGAAGGTGTGTGGGATGATTCGTTCTCTTGCGAGATCAAGATGCTAGATCATCTAGGTAGGCCTAGACTATATTCTTGAGGTCATGAAAAGAAAACGACATGGCCCGCTGAAAGCTGGCTCCAACATTTTTTAGACCAAAATGCATCTTACGATATGAGAATGTACCCCATGGACAGATGAATGTCGTTTTGTGTTGGTCTTCGGTTTTGATTTGGATTTGATTATATCACAAAAAAACGTCCATGAAATAAAAGGCTTCGCAACCCGCACATTCATCAATGATCTAGTCGATAAAAGGTGTAGGAAAATTATCTTTGGGACAGGCCTTGGTCAAATCATAGAATTCGGTATATACACGAATCATGCCTTGTTTTTTATTGACCGACATGGGGTTTAACACCCATTGGGTCAAATGGATAGGATAGATAAACCCGACTTTTATCAATTTCTCAACCTCAACCTTAATGGCTGCTGCTTTCTTAGGATTAACTGGACGAAGCTTCTGCCGAAACAACTTGGCATCAGGATACGTTGTGATTTCATGTTCAACTATTTTTGGATCGATACCTGGCATTTCCTCATAAGATCGGTGTATATTTGAATCTCTTCGGGGGAGCATTCCACTCCGACGAAGACATTCTCCATGACGCCAGGGTTTCGAGAGATATTGATTGGTAAGTTTTAAGCGATAGTTTCCATATTACCCTCAGCATAAACCTCATGTTTAGCTAAGGGATTAATAGAACAAGACTGATCTCCCATCATAGTCACGGTGAATTCTCCCACTTCAATTCGGCTTAACTCTAGGAGGAAGTATGATTTGTGATGAAGATATTCCCAGGGTTTATCTGGACTAGTCATTGCTTCAATTATTGCTTCATTAGAGGGCAAGACTAAGTCTAATGAATCGGTGTAAGCGAGAGAACCCTAAGCCCAAATAGGTTCTAGGAGTGGATCTAACTCTTGTGTAGGAGCTGGATTAGTGTGGGCTGAAGTTTGCTGGACTAAGGAGTATGCTACTTCAGCTGTGGACAAGGGCATGGACATGCCCGGATGCCCTGTCCCATCCATCGTGGCCGATGGGGAAGGAAGTGTCCACGGATCGTCAAATTAAGTCGTGCAAAACAAAGAAACTTGAAAAATCCCAACCTTATGGTGATTGGACAAAAACTTGATATTTCCTTAAGGGGGTGGGTAATCGAAGGTACCCATCAAAGATGGGCACAAACCAACCCCTACATTGATGACATCTGGTTGAGGATTATCAATCATTGGAACTGTGGATGCCCCCAAAGCAGGGTCAAGTCTAGAGAAGGACAATTGATCGATGGTCACTATCCGGCCTTCGTGTGGAAACAACAAGACCTGGAAAACTATAGCAACCACAACTTGCATGGCATAAGTCCAAATCCTTCCTAACAAGAGGTTATAGTCGATGGGAGCATCGAATACCTCTACTTCGACACACACAGTCTTCCCTCCTAACTACACGGGGAAAGAAGGAACGATACCATGTGGTCGGAACGAATAACCGTCGAAAGTAGTGAGGAGAGTAGGTGACAGAGCCAAAACGGACTGGCCAACATCCTTCCAACATGCCAATGACATAACGCATGTCGAGGCACCCTCATCAACCACCGTGCGGAAGATATTCTGAGTAAAAAAATTTGTGGGATAAGCCACTACTATCTGAAACGATACATGGTAAGGCAGATGAGGTTTTAAGTCGGTTGTATCCAACATAATTGTACCCGAATTACAAGTCTCGGTAGATCCTAAAGAAGTTAACAAAGCTGTCCTCTGGGAAGGGCAACTTTGGAGGACCTCTAAAGAGAACATTGCACAAGGGGTTTGTGATAAATCTTCCACCACAGAGTAGTTCTAGGCGACCCTTATATTTGGGTTATGAGAAGCTTTTTTGAATGCGCCTTTGGGAATGCGTGTCATTGTTTCACCCAACGTCTTCTCAATCTGTAGAGGAAGAGATGGGAGTTCAACTTCTTTACCCTTCTCAGAAGTGCTTGGTTTACTATAGTCATGTGCTCTAGTCGATATAAAAGCATCACCCCTCACCATATATATGTTTGCGGACGTGGGGTTGTTCGTAGGCGGACAGGGTTCTTGGCTGCCCCCTTCGGTGCTTGTAGAGGCTTGGGTTAGATTTTTTCCATGTTGAAATGGATTGGTTAACATAGCAGGCTGTTGCTGCGTCACAAACTTTTGGGCTTCTGCAAGCTGAGGAGATAGATGGGTCGGGTGGTCTTCCATGCAGAAGTTGCATGGATACCTCACCTTCCATTTTTCAGTGTTGTCCCTGCTAGTATTATTGGTAGGTTTTTTATCCCCCTTACCCTTCTTTCATTGTTTTTTCTTTCCTTCAGGCTGCTGGGTGGCCTTTGGGTTAGTCGATTGCACTGTGTGTACCTACGACGTTTTGGTAGGGGGAGCAACCAAAGTAGTGGTTTGGATGGCCACTGTGTGTTGTATAGATAACTGCTGCAACTGCTTTGTCAATTGCTCAACGAGATTTGTTTGTGCTGAACCAACAATACCATCGGCATGTGGTCCAACTCTCTGTCTAGTTTTATCAAGGATTGAGCGTGGTGCATCTGGCAAGATGTTGTATAATAAATCGAACTGAGAATATATGAAGCTCAAATTGTTGAGCCCTCATGATGGCATCTTCTTCGGAGAATACTCCCGACGCCGCGACGTCTTTGGATAACTGCGGGACCAAATACTTAAGGAACCACTCAAGTAGGAATGCTAGTGGGACTGACACCTTTATTAGACTCTTTCGGCGTCTCCATTCTTGGATGTGATCAGAGATATGGTCCGCTGTCGTCTGTTCGAAATTGGCGCCGGTATCGTATCTCATAGGTAACTGGAAATGGTTTAGGAAAGCCATTGCCAGCTCATCGAAGGAAGAGTATCTTGAGCGATCGATCTCGATGTACCATTTCATGGCACTCCCAATGAGAGTACATTGAAACAATTGCAACTGTATGGAGTCATCTTTCAATGAGTTAGATGAGCACCAAATATTGAAGGTAGTCACATGATCTCATGGATCTTTGTTAGGCTTGGCTTCAAACTTTGGAATGTTTAAAGGAAACTTCATCGGCATAGGAGGCCAACGTGGATCGTGACAAATAGGATCATTCAACAACCATGTCAAATATGGCAAGTGCAAATTCGCCAGGAAGGGTAGTTTGGGTTGTTGGTGATAACCTGGGAAAAATGGGCCTGGAGTTTGACTGAAACCAGGTTGCCAAGAAAATTTTGGTTGCTAGCCCAGATTCTGGTAGAAGCCATGGCCCTGGCCAGCGTATGGATTTTTCATATGTGGAGACATCATCGACTGATTTCCCAAATAGGACATAGATGGTTGGGCATGCGTTATATTCGAAGGACTCTGGGAAGGGTTGCCCCATGTTGGTCCCATGGGGATAGGAATAGTAGTTTGTTTGGGGTTCCATTGATTGTGGAAATAATTACCCCAGATCAACATTCTAGATAAGGGAACTGATCCCTGTCAAGAATTCCAAGGCCTTGATGCGGAAGAAGTTCCTAGGTTTCCCCCCTGTGCAGCAATATTACCCTGCACAGGAATAAATTGTCCAAAACTGGGATTGCCCCCAGTCGGGAAGGTGGCTGACGAGAAGGCATTGTTACTAAACGTTCTGACCAAAGAAAACGATGTCGAACCTACGGACATACTATGCGAAGGTGGTCCTTGACTCCCCACTCCAAATAAACTATGGTGTGTAGGTTGCTCGGTGGATTGCTGATGGGAGCCACTGAGTGAAGGAGATGAAGGAGGTATATGACCTCCTCCATAAGGGAAAGTGTTAAAAGGAGTAGGATTTCCCCCCATGTGGCCTTGCAGAGGAGCGCTAGAGATCCCTATCCCCAGACCTAAAGTCTGTAAAGTGGAGTAGGAAAGTACATGACTTGTACCCGAACTAAGCATCTTGTATGAGAATGGAGGGCCTGTCGCACTTGGTGTGAAAGGGGTTGTGGTCACCACCAAAGACGGGATCAGACCATTGTGCGATGTAGAAGCAGTCGAGACCATGGTGGCTCAGACCGATGATGGTGGGTTAGGAGGTGAAAACTCTCCTGTGGTGACAAACGTAGTGGGAATTGAAGAATTCCCAGAAGGAGTAACAACGTTTGTTTCCATTGTTGTGTGCAACACTATCTGGCGCTCGTAAAATTGAACTAGTACGATGAAAGGTACCAAGAAATTAGTGGTTGGGGTTTCAACTGGGCGAAGAGCGTTCGCTTCAAGGTCCAAAACGGTCGATTCCTCTGGATGTTGGTCGGACACAATTGCCCTTAACCTGGTCGCTTCAAAAGACCCTTGTTGGTCTAACTTTCGCCTTAATGGTGGTGGGGGTGGCTCCAGTGTAACCGGTGGCAAGCCAAGAAGCCTTCATGACCGATGGATCTTGTGATCCTCCACTGTGTGAGAAGATCAAAGACACTCTAGGGTATTTTAAATGTTCAAAAGTAACACACACTAAAAAAATTCCCTAGAAGATAAGACATACAAACACTAAATTAATTGGAAGAACAGTTACAACAACCAACACTAGAGAAACTTACCGGTGCAAGTGCAACTCAAACACAGAAGCACCCTTCGGGTATACTCTGCAAAGCATGGCCCGATGTCTATCCTAGGTACCACTGTATACCCCCGCAGTCACCTGTGTATGTCCCTAAAAAATATAGGCAACTAGGTTGCTAACGCGCGAACAATTACCAAGCGGGTATAGTCGAAAGTCGGGTAGACCACAATGAGTAGGGTATCGAGCCTGAAACCTGTCAAGGGTATCGAAAGCAAGTTGTCCGAAAGACAACTAAGGACCTTGAATGGATTCAATACCCACGAAGCCCCGTGGAAAATGCAATCGACGAAATCACAAAACAAGCCATCTATATGTGTTCTCCACTACGATTGGTACAACTTTGGAGGGGTTATCTCTGCTACCTTTCCGCATGTGACCTCGTGTTTATCCCCTGTGTTAGAGGGGGGTCCCAGATAACTTTCACGATACTGGACTTAGACACTCCCTAACTCAAACTCCAATGTATGATTTTAAATGGCCTTGAAGAGTTTCCTCTCCAACCTAATCCAAGGCCCTAATCCTGAACTAGTTGGTTAACCCTACAAACATAAAATTCTAATAAATTTTATATTTAGTGTTAATTTTATGGATTTGTCTTATGTGAAGGGGTATGAAAGTGAAATTGATGATGTGTAAAAGACGAAAGAAAAAATGAATAAAAAAGATGGAAACAAAAACTTTTACTTAATGAAAAATTTCAACAACTTTTCAAAATATATATATATATATTCTAATTTTCTAAGATTTTGGATAGCAAACTCAAAAGAAATTTCACTTGACTACAAGCTACTTATGATATAAGTAAATTGCAAAAACTTATGAAATAAACGACTTTTCCCTGGCTAATAATGCAGAAACACACTCTTCAACCAAACAAGGAAATGAAAAGAGATTTTTATTTATTTATTTAAATGCTTGATAAAGCAAAAAGGAAAAATACCAACAAGAAAAAACCAAGAAAAACAATTATGGCCTAATCACAGATCGCAAAGAATCACGTCAAAAAATCACACACTAACAACTTTAAAAAATGACTCTCACACTTGTCTAAAAACCCTAATTTTTTTTTTTTTTTAATGACAACTTTTAAATGAGAAAAAGTAAGCTAAGGGTAAGATTAATCCTAAGCTACTGACTACTAAGACAGATATTCAAATACCTGAGAGGTATAATTCTCATCAAGGGAAAGGATGACTGCCTTATCGTCAACAAAAACTATCCTGTACAAGCACGCTACTGATAATCCAACAACAAGCGTGTGAATGCGAGCTGTATAGAGACAGAGGGCGTGTACACATAGGCTGACCTTGTACAGGCCACATGTATCTCTAAACTCTGAGAAAAAATAAAAACAGATAGCCCAAACCAGGAAGAGACCACTGATATTGATAACCAGGATCCCTTGAAGGCTTGGACACTGTTTTTAATAGAAAAAACAAACAATGTAAGGAAAGATTTGTAAAACAAACCAATATGAAACAAGACTGCAAACAACCAAGACTTATAAAGAATCCCAAAAAACCCCTGAGAATGTCTGATTCTGACAAGGAAGAGGATGATTTCCTCAAAAATTCTCTGAACTCTACACACTACTGCTACTTCTTCAACTAGCATTCACACGCGCGCTGTAAGAGAGTAGGGCGCGGGTACACGCGTGCAAACCTTATTCAAGGCGCGTGTACCTCTGCGGGTCTCGAAAAAACACAGTCAAACAAATTAGAGATAGCTGGTATGGGAAACCAGACTCTCTGCTAGCTCAGACTTTACAGAAACTAAAAAAAAAAGAGGCAAGAAAAACCAGTCTTTTTCTAAAAACTATCCAAAAATCAAATTCCAGGAACCCTAGAGACTTTCCCAGTGTGGTCGCCAATTCTATTATGAGGGAAATATCCTTACGGACTAGAAAATAGGGTTAGAATTTGCATGAATATATGACTTATATAAAATATACTTTCTACCCCCGTCCCCAGACTTAAATACCATTTCTTTTCAGTAAATGTATGGCTAGATCAACCTACCTCGTTCCGGGCATTCGATGTCGATCCCTTGTCGCACTTGATCACTTGTTCGTAGTTCTCCTTTCCAATGATGACCTGCATACAAGACAAGCAACGAATACACATGCATCTTACCTATAGACTAACGGGTTAGAGATTCAAACATGTACTTAACAAATTATGAATAACTCATGAATTGGGATGGGAAAAGCATTTTATTTATTACTTTAAATGAATCAACTTACACAAAATTGAGACTAGCCACTGCTCCACGAACCTGATCCTGGGCTCCTCTTCAACTATCCTCCAACGTCTTTGCTTTGTATCTCTTCTAGCACAAGGAAGGCTAAAGTATTTGGACAATTGGAATATGCAAATGGGCAAAGTTTCTTTGCTATATTTTTCCTTTTTCAAATGGGACCCCTAGCCCTTCTTTTATAGGCTAGAAGAAGTTAGGTATTTGGATGAACCCTCGGCCATGCATGGCCGAGAGTTTCCGTTAACTCAACCAGAGCTGTGTGTTCTGTCAACAACTTTCCTTTTTTCGTGCTTTTGTCAGTCCACACGGACTGTTTTAGGTCAGCTACCGTGTACACGTGTGTAGTAATGGAGTAGGGCGCGTTGGCCCTTATAAAAGAGGTTTTTTAAAGAGTGGCTCAGCAGTGCTTTGGCAAAGAAGGGATCTGAGATATCCTGATGCCAGGTAAGCATGTATGGTGAAATTTAGGGTTATAACAATTATCCCTTTTTCCAATATGATATAGCCCAAATAATGAATCTGCCTCTGGTAGAAGGATCATTTACTCAACTTGGCATAAAGTTGATGCTCTCTCAATACTTGGAGCACCCTTCTCAAGTGTTTCTCATGTTCTTCTTCACATTTGGAATAAATAAGAATGCCATCCAGGAAGACAATGCCAAAATTATCCAAATATTCTCTGAAAATACCATTCATTAAACACATGAAGACAACTGATGAATTTGAAAATCTAAATGACACCACTGTGAAATCATTGTGACCATACCTTGTTCTGAAGGAAGTCTTACTGATATCCTCTTCTTTGATTATCACTTGATGATATCGAGATCTGAGATCGATCTTGGAAAATACCTTTGCATCTTTCAGCTAATCAAAGAGGTCATCTATCCTTGGCAAAGGGTATTTGTTATTTACAGTTACTTTATTTAACTACCTGAAATCAATACAAATTCTCAAGGTGTCATCCTTTGTTTTCATAAATAACACCGGTGCATGCCAAGGTGACATGCTTGGGTGTATATACCCTTTCTTCAGAAGTTTCTCAAGCCACATTTGTAGCTCCTTCAACTCAGGTATTCTCATCGTGTAAGGAGCCTCGGATACAGGGGTTGCTCCATGCATTAAATTAATTAAAAAGCAATATCTCTTTTGGGTGGTAACCCTGAACTTTGTTCAAACACATCTTCAAATTATTTTAGGACTGCATACTCCTCAATTTCTAGCACCCTGTCCTTAAGAGCTTCCTCCATATGTGCTATAAATATTTGACATCCCTTTTTGAAACTTTTCTTCAATTGCAATGCTTAAAATTCTCTGATAGTGACAACTCTTAGGATACCTTGTACTTTTCTCGAATTTCCTTCCTCATCCAAGCAGGTAAAATGTTTTTTGTAATAGTCCAAGATTTCATGGTGCTTGTCCAACCAATCCATACGAATGAGGAAGTCATAAGAGCCCAAGGGTATGATATTCATATTTGATTTGGTACTTAGCCCATCCATATCCATTGGGCATGCCTTAACCATTTTATTAATCTTCCTTTTAGTTCTAATAGCTAGCTATACCAACCAAGGTTTTCTAAGTTTTCTTTTTGGAAAATGAAACCTTTCTACCATCTTAGGATCTAGGTAACTATGACTAGTTCCTGAATCAATTAAAATAGCAATAAGTTGGTTGTTGATCTTACCTTTTACTTCAATCATGTGAGACTAAAATTCAACCTTCTTTTTGTCTATGGATACGTAAATTCTTGGTACATATTTTCCCACATACTCAACCATATCAACTTGCTGTACATTGTGAATAACCTTTTCTTTCTCATATCTGAGAGGAAATGATTGGTACATATGGTCTCCATTATAACCCAAACACTTTATGGGTTGTTGCCTTAGTATTTGTTCCACGCTTTCAGCCATCCAAGGATATTTGGAAATTGGTTGTCCTTGAGTTTTATTTATGAAAAATGGGGGTTTGTTTCCCTTCTTCCTCTGGTCCATCTTACTTTTCTTTTTGTCTTCCCAATCCTTTTGGAAAGTTGTTCTTCCCCTATGCTGATCATAAAGACATTTAGCTCTCCTTATGGCTTCTTCCAGTGTCTTGGGATCATCATACTGTAGTTTATCATTGATAAATGATGGCATCCCACTTAATATCTGTGAATCTTTACCTATTCATCCTTGATAAAAGGAACATATTTCGATAGTTCCAAAAATCTTCTTTCATACTCGTCAATGGTCATGCTTCCAAGTTTGAGTTCAAAGAACTATTTTATTTTCCTATCATAGTAGCATTTGGTTAAATATCTCTTAAAATCCTTCTAAGTAACATTATTCTCATCAATGTTTTTCACTTGTACAAAATGATCCCACCACATTGATGCCTTTCCTTTAAGCTGATAAATTTGTATTCTCCCTTCTACCTAAGAGGAATAGTTATGTATTTGAAAGTATTTTCTCATACCCAACAACCAAGTCTCTGTATCCTCATCCTTTTTTTTCTCTTTGTCAAAAGTAGGAGGCTTGATCTTATTCATTTCTCCTTGAAACTCATCTGCCCAATTTTCTTCTTATGTTTCCTGACAGGGGACATGATTGAGCTACTATGTTCCCTCTTAGATGAATGTTTAGGCGAGTGATGATGGTGTCTATCAGTACTCCTTGTATCACTTCTTTTGTCATGAGAATTACGTTCCATTTCCTTGCTAGACTCTAACTCCTTATCCATTTTCTTCTATATTATGTCCATGCTTCATAAAACCTTGATGTTGAAATAATGTTGTTGTTCCTTGGATTTCCTAAGCCTATCATTATCTGATTTATAACTTTGCACATATTTCTATAGATTCTTGATGGTTTCCATTAAGTTTATTCTTTTCCCCTTACCTTCATCATGTCCATTGGATTTCATTCTTTCATTGCTTATGTCAATCAGTTGTCCCCTGATTTCCTCCTCATGGATGGAAATCCTTTGTGTCTCTTCCCTGTATGTCATGACGTTGGTCTCTATTTTGGTCTATATATTTTGAATTTTGCAAAATGTGCAGGTAGTAATATTTGTTAGACAAAAATAATATATAAAAATTTGTAATTACTAAACTCTTCTTAGCGTTAATACATCAACGCTATAACTAATCCTTGGCCCATCCAAGCCTAGTGTTGAAACTGAAGCTTTGATACCACTTTGTAGCATACCAGACCCCTTAAGTACCTTCTAAGGGATGGGGTGTCAATTGTTTTATCTTTCCAACTACTTTGTCTCTCCAATTAAATATCATATATTAATTCTGCTCATTGAGATCTTTCCAATCACTATAACCATGCTCGTTTCTGAGCTCTAGATCAAAATTTAAAACCTTCCAAAGTTTTTGGGTACTCCACCTTCATTTCCAAAACAATGCCATGTGGCATCCTTGTCACACATTCCATCCAACTTGGAACTTACATGGCTTCCTACTGCATGTACCATCCTACATGGATCAGATGTGGAATCTGCCACAACACTCCTCAGATTGACACCTTATTGGACCTTCCATCAATGCTCTTCATTACTATAGGAATCCCCTCCATCAGAGTTCTTCCACTTTGGGATACTATGCGCACTCTGATAGTTGGGTTTGATAGAATCCACCCTAATGGATCAAATGGTCCAGGTGAACTGATGATCAACAACTCTGATTTCATCAGATCCTCCAACATACATGACATATAATGCCCCTCACTCACAACCTTCATACTTATCCCACATAATCCACTACATATCGATGATTTCCATGCATCGTGGCCATCCTACAATCAATGACCCGGGTTAAACCTTGGAGTACTCCTATCAGAGTTCTCCCTCCCTCGGTATCATAACCCACTCCGACCAACCTCCTTTAATGGATGGCTGAGATTTATCATCAATAGATCTAAGGACTAAGGTTTAGACACCTATCCCCAAGGTATGCTTCTGATAGCATTCCACTTTCAACCCTTCCTTTCATTCATAGGATGCCACATGCTCTCCTATAAACACAATGGCACTTCGAGTCATCATGATGTCACCCGATCATAACCTCGTTTTAATAGGATCCTACGTGGCATCCGAGTTGGCACCTAGGACACGTGCCCCTACGAAACTCTACCACCCAGTTTGACACGTGACACTCATGCCACATCACCCTTCATTCCCCAAGTGCTACAACACCATGCCACACAACACATTTCCCACCTGACACGAGGACCCTCCACATGAACTGACATGGCATCATCATTGATCACTCAACTCATTTCTCCAGGTGCTGAAACATATCCTCTGTGCATCTACGGTGAAAATTTCATCTCATTCCCTATTCTATCCATGACCACAATCACTTCTCAGACCTCCCCATCAAAGTACCTCAACCAAGGCTACTCCGATGACCCTACCTCCGATGAACGATCGAGATCATATCTTAGTCGATCATCGATTGATGGCCATGATTGTTCCTTAGACCCTTTCCATTAGAGTAGCTTTACCACAACTACTCCGATGACTTACCTTTGATGAATGACTGAGATCTCTCAACCCTTGGATCCAATGAATAAATCTAGGAGCGAAGGACTAGAACCCATCTCGCCCAACGAGGCCCATGCTCATCCCACTAGCCAATCAACCATTTCCATGTGTTAACTCAATGACACGTAATATTTCCACACTAGTATTCCACATCGACATGTCATCATCACACTATTTGATTCCTGCTCATGATGGATCATCATAGATCCAATGACTGAGGTTTATTTCTAGACTCTACCTAATCTACGATCAAGATTACCGCTCAGAGCCTTCCCATCAAGGTTTCATTTCTATGGGCTACTCCGAACGTTAGAATTCAACACCACTTTTAGATATGGATCCAATGGTCCATATCTCCCCTAATATTCTCTCTGATGGATCCAATGGATGACAACATTTTGGATCCTGGACAAGTCCTCGTACATGAGGACCCCAATCAACGACCAGGATATCTCGATCCGCCTCCAATGTATCCAATGGTCAACAATGTCCTGGATTCTTTATAAGCCTTCAAGTGCATAGGACTCTGATCAACGTCCAAGATTGATTCATTGTGTTGATATTGACAATTGAGGTTCCTTATGAGAAAGACATGGGATTTCGTAGGTTTATCAATTCACTTTTTTACTTTAGGGAATCTGTATTTTAATCTAAGGAATTCCTAAGGTTATTCAAGCCATCCTGAGTCTATAAAACATCCCTAAACTGGCTAAGTATTTTCCCCTCGCTGTGTAAAAGAGAATTGCACCCAGTTCTCTATACATACCTATACAAGGGCATTTCCAACTCATATTGGCTAAGCTACATCCCACTTTCCATCTATTGTACTAACTAATGCAAAGGAAAACTCTGCATATGAGTAGAAAAATAAAGAACACTAGCTAACATATCTTCAAGTATGACTACTTTTTTTTCTCAATATAATTATTTAAATGCACTACATATGTACAAGAGTCACATGAAGCACTACATGGTACTCATACAATATATTCAGGGAAACCCATCACATAATGCATAATTCTTGTTTAATTACAAAAATTATAGCAACATAAAGGCTTATACAACACACAATACTAGTATGTGCACATAATTATAGTCTTGTGCAACTAGAACAACAACATACTAAAATGTGCATAACACAATAATTAACCAACACTGGATTACATATGTGTGTCTGTGTGTGTGTGTGTGTTAATTCAAACAATGAATTAAAAAAACACATGGTGGACACTTATCTGATACAAATGACCACCAACTGCATGCAGAACTCTGACTTTCCTCCTAGCCTTAGACTCTGATTCCCACAAAATGATAGCTAGTCACCTCTGAGATGGGACTTAAAATTCACTTGGGCAAGGAAATCCTATCCAAGTAAGGTCTCTCAACAACAACAATATTTCAATTCAGGTGCCAATTTTTACAACCAATCTATAGTCTCTAATTTCCCCACATGCTTGTCCCACCTAGGAAGTGTGCCCCTATGGCTTCCCCACTTCCCTTCCAAGATTCAACAACAAGACGAACATGAAGTTTCAGAGTTTTGTAACTACAAATTGGCACCTTTGGGAATCAAATTCCCTACAATTCTCTCACCTGGAGAGAATGCACATGGGCTTGATAACCCGCTTCTTTTCCTTAATTCTCAACAAATCCCTCCTTAAGCATCCCTAATCCAATGGAGATAGAATCAATCACGTTAAAAAACAACAGGGATATGGTTCCTATAGTGGATACCGGGACAAGATGATTGAATGGTTGAATGAATGGCAAAATGCACTAAAGTTTGCTATTTTATTTGCATGCTCTTAAAGTGCCACTTGTCATTTCTCTAATTTCCTTTTGAACCACTTGGTGATTCGTTCCCCTTTTCCAAAGACTTAGGACAAAATCATGTTCTTTCCTTTTTTCCTTTGCTAGAAATCTTTTATTAATATTTCCTTGGTTTAAGCCACCATGGCTTAACTCCATTCCTAGACCTTTATCCCCCCTTCCCATCAAGTGGAGTTTATCCCCCAAAACTCTTTATCGTCAAGATGTTCTACAACAATGATGTTTTTCATTAAATTCAGAGTGAAATTACAAAATGCAAAATAGGCTCACTGGACCAAAAATTTCTTGTCTCACCAACCTATGTGCAAAACTATAATTACATTTCAATTGGGTTCAGTCTAGGGGTATTACACAATGCATACCCATTCAATGTTAGAAGAAAAACATGGATTCTCAAATTTATGTTCATGATATTTTATGAATGCCTAGAATATTAAGAAACCTTGGCATATTTGGATTATTGTTCATGATCTTTTCAAGCAGATCCAACTTGATAAATAAGCCATCTTGGAATTTTTTAGAATATTGTCCATAAAGTATGCATGCCTATGTTATGGAAAATCCATTCGAGCATATATTAGAGTTGGAAAACTAGATCAAATATCAATACACCGATGTTTTTAGTTGGTTAAAACCATTGAAGAGGGAAACACTCAATAACCCCAACCAACATGGCCACTTGAGGCAATATATTAATGCAAAAGAAAAATAGTTTACAAGAGAGTTTTCTCACAATTGATCATCCACAAATGAGCCTCCATTTTCTTTAAATATAGATCATATACCAATCAAGTGTTAAGCCACAAATCAATATAGAAATTAAGATTGAGGAGAATATGAGTAATCAAATCACTCTATGTTTAGAATATATCATGACTACTAGATTAATTAACTACAAATGCATACTAAAGAAACACACTTTTCCTAAATATATACTAGACCAAGTTTAACTTAACTAAATCCTATTTGTCAAAATATTCTAACATCCCCCCTTAAGAACAACTTGGGATAGGATTGAAGGATTTACAAAGGTGACACAATAAGATAAATAAGGAAGCATTAGAGCCTATCCCCCTTTAATGACATCTTCTTGAACTCCTAACATAGATTGAAGTTTGGAAAACTCCTCTTTTGTAAAATACTTTGTAAAAATGTTTGCAACTTAATCATCTATAGGGAAAAATAACACCTCAATTACTCGATCATGAATGAGATTTTTGTTGAATTGCATGTGTATGTCAATGCATTTTTTGTGTTGATGTTGAAATATATATTTGGCGAGATTGATGGAACTCTCATTTCCACACTAGAGGGTGGTTGGATGCTATCGTTGGAATTCAAACTCTAAAAGGATATATGAAATCCATAAGGATTCTTGACTTGCATTAACTACTACTTGGTACTTGCTTCTACTAAAGAAAGAGCAATAGCCTATTGTTTCTTACAAGCCCAAGTGACAGGTCCAAAACCAAGGCTGAAAACATAATTTGCAATAGACTTTTGATTATCGGGGTCACTGGCAGGGATGATTTTAAGGATG
>CBVK0101220151.1:0-15189 GCA_900067695.1 Picea abies | reverse complement strand
TTAGGTAAAAGTGTGTTTCTTAGTGTGTTTATTTAGTATGCATTACTATGCATATGTAGTTAGGAAATCCGATGGTCACGATATGTTCCTGACATAGTGTGATCTGACGGTTCATATTATCCTCAATCTTAATGACCATTGATTTATGGCTTAACACCCAATTGGTCCATGATCTCTATTTAAAGAGAATGGAGAGTCATTTTCCAATGATAGATTGTGAGAAACTCTATTGTAATATTTTTCTTTTGCATTAATAAACTTCTCCAAGTGACTGCATTGGCTAGGGACGTGGATGTTTCCTCGTAGGGGTTTTACACATGAAAACATCAGTGTGTTGATCTTTTATTTGGTTATGTGAGTGGTTATTGAAGGTGTTCTTCCTCTATTGGAATACTAGTGTTGTTGAACATAAATTACTTTGTGTTTTCACCAAATTTATCTCAACGATTTATCCATAACATGACTGCATTTTTTTACCTTCTTCCTCAATGGTATGCCAGGGATTTATCTTTGAGCTTGTTTCTAACTGGACTTGGTTTTAACTTATCTGCACTTCAATCCCCTTTTTTTATGCAAGAAATGAGTTAAGATAATGAACTCTATGTTCATCTAAACTGGACTGCATTTTACCTTGAGTTCCTCGTAGATTTTGTAACTAAAGACATCATGTGTGTTTGGGACGGAAATGCCTTGCGTTTACCTGGAGTTTCTCTACAATTTCATAAAAATGCATCCAGTGGTTGGGTATTTGTTCGTGGATCAATGAATTCGATTCATATTCTTGCTGGTTCTGAGGTATTTTTATGTGTGTAGCACTAAGTTACAGGGTCCTAGATATTCTAAATAATAGTCTTGATCTTGATATCATGTGTGCCCTCTAACCCTAGTGTAAGGGGAAATTTGTATAATTGAGCATTCAATTAATAAGCTGGCCAGGATTGGTTTTATGTTAAGAGTTTCCTCCATATATTGCATGTTTAATCTTGCATTGCAACCTTTCTGATATCCTACTATTCTTGCTTTATATACGTGGCACTTTCGTTATTTTTGGGTAACCTAGTATTACAATAAACTCTAAATTTCCTGGGTCAAAGTAGTGATTATTAATGTGAACTGGTTCTTGATCTTACCATGTGCTTGTGTTGGGGGATTGATATGGATTTATTCATTTGGCATTTTCTTTGTCTCAAGATCCTTAGAAAGGAAAAACCCTTCTCTATTTTTTTTTTTTGCTAGAATCTTCAATGGAAATAGAGTTGATGTTTTATGAATGCTAAATATTGTTCTAACACCTCCCTTACTCAAAATTGCGCTTGATTGTTGATAATTTATGAGTTTAAGATATTTTTTTTTATTGAATCATGATAAACCGATGGTTGATTAACTGATAATTACTTTTAGCACCATGGGATAAATGTGATGGATGGATGGTTATTGGATTAGATTCCCTTGTGCCATGAAATAAAGTAATGATTACTCTTATGACTTTAAGCATGTTGACCTATGATTTTATAGAAATTAATTTTACTCTTGTGCATTTATACAAGGTTTATTTAGGATTTTTTTAGAAATCGATCTACTCTTGCATCACTAAAAATGTTAATGAATAAATGATTGAGCGAATGATTTCCCTTGCGTAATGGATTATGTTGATGGTTAAGTAATTATATTTATTTGCACTATGGACTAATGATGATGCATAAATGTTTACGCTTTTAGATTACTCACGCGAATTGTAATAATGTTGATCATTGTTTATAAATTGCTTCAGTTGATTGTCATGGACAAACTGTGTCACTATCATTCATGTTGATGTGTTGGTTGCGTCATTATTGATTAAGATGATGAGTCACTTGTAATTCTTTTTATTATGATGTCATTTGATTATGCACTGCTATGAATTATGTGTAGACGTTAATTTCCTAATGCTTTTAATTTTTTTTTTACCTATTGCACTTCGCTTTTCCTAGTCGTAATGGAGGGGATGTTACATATGGTATCAAAGTGGGTTCAACCCCATGAATTAGGATCATTATGCCTTCCACTATGTTAAACAATGGATTAGGGGAGGAGGTGTGATGCCTCCAGTAGTCTCCACATGGTGCTAGGAGAGGAGGTTCGACGCCTACAGTAGGCGCGACGCCAGAGAGGGCTAACCCCCAAGGAGAAGAGAAATTCATTGGATAGGAGAAGATTGTTGTGGGGGATGTGGTTTGGTTGATGAGGTCCTTTCAAAGGATGTGAGAGGCCTTGATTAATCGACTAGATAGAGATGAGGTCAGGGTGCCTGTACCCCCTGAGGGTCCACAATGCACCCCAGCCAGTAATGGTACCATTCATAGAGAAATCGGGAAGGTTAAATTTCCCAAGTTCATGGGTGCCATGGAAGACACAACTGCCAAGGCATGGTTGGAGAACATGGTGATGTGCTTCACACTTCATGACTACACCTCCAACATGAAATTCCACATGACAGTCTTTTAACTGAAGGGGATCACTCTTCTATGGTGGAAGACACTCATACCACAACTGAGCATGGTCATCGAAGACTTGTCATGGGAACTGTTCAAGGAACGGTTCTGGGAGAGGTATTTGTTAGAGGAGTTCAACTCCTTATGATAGGGTGGTCATATGGTGTCAGAGTATGAGGACTGATTCATGGAGATTCTTAGGTATGCTCCACATCTGAACACCAAGAAGCTCAAGGTTAATAAGTTTGTGTTCAGACTTAACATCAACATTCATGCGAAGGTGAGGATCCTAATGCCTTAGATGTTGCATGATGTAGTTCAAAAATCCCTCATAGCTAAGGAATAGATGATCAACGGGGGTCAGTGTAGGACTCCTGCGAGACCGACGGGACAGACAACATTTGGTATGTAGTAGCATTAGAATCCATCTAAACATCCATCAAGGTATCAAGACATGACAAGAGGATCCACGTTCATGATGCCATGACAAATGACTCCTCATCAACAAACTTCTTACAAAGGACCACAACATCAGCAAAAACATTTCCCACAACAACAATAGATTAGGCATGTTCAACATAACATACTAGGATTCCAGGATGGTAGGCCAACAATGTCTAATTCGAGGACCAGGAGTACTAGGCCGAAGACTGGATGTTATATGTGTGAGGAGCCACATTACCAGCGAGACTGTCCAGTTGAGAGGGCCAAAGAAGCCATGTCATCTAGACACACTACCATTGGATATTTGGGCAAGGCCCATAGGATTCATGCAGCAGTGAATAAACACCAGGCCAAGAACCAATATTTTGTGATAAAGATGTCATGTATGATCACTGACCATACCTTTAGTATTTTGATAGATCCTAGTGCTACGAAGAGATTTATTTTTGGTGCAACACTAAAAGGAATTAAGGTAAAGGGAGTCAAAGAGGACTAGTTTAGCTACGTGGAAATGGATTTGGGTGCCAAGTAGCAGGTTGGAGGAAAGGTTATAGACTGTATCCTTAACCTGGGATATTTCATAATGAAGGCCAACCTGTATGTCACAATCTTAGGATCTTATGATGTCATGATCGATATGGACTGGTTAGAATCACATGATGTGATACTCTACTGTAAGACAAAATGGTTGAGTTTGACTGATGATGAGTGATAGAGATGAGTGATTTTAGGAAGAAACCAAGGATTTTTCTTAAGGTTCATTTCTTCCCTACAAATACAGAAGAGCATACGCAAAGGATGTAAGCTATATGCAATCTTAGCATTGAAAAACAAGGGAATGTCAAAATGATTAGAAAACCTTCCGGTAGTATGAGAGTTTGAATATGTGCTCTCAGAAGAGTTACCAGGTTTTCCGCCCAAAAGAGAAGTTGGATTTACCATCGACTTAAAACTTGGATCTGAACCGATAACAAGAACACCTTATTGGATGTTGACCCCTGAGTTATAGGAGTTGAAAATGCAACAGAAGGATTTGTTGGACCTATGACTCATACACCCAAGCACGTCACCTTGGGGTGCACCTATTATATTCACAAGAAAGAAGGATGGGTTGTGGAGACTCTGTATTGATTACCGTCAATTGAACAAGGCAACGATCAATAACCAATATCTGTTGCCAAGAATAGATGGAAAAATTAAGGGCGTGACCATGTTTTTGAAGATTGACTTGAGATCAGGATATCACCAGTTACATATCAAAGAGGAAGACATTCCTAATACCACATTCAAGATGAGGTTCGAACAATACGATTTTACCATTTTATCGTTTGGACTGACAAACACCCCAGGGGTATTCATGAGCTTGATGAATGGGGTGTTCCACGAATACTTGGAAAAGTTTGTTCAAGTATTCATTGATGATATATTGATATATTCTCGGACAATGGAAGAACATGATGAACATTTGTGCTTGGTACTACAGTGTTTACGAGAACACAATTTATATGGGAAACTATTGAAATTCTCTTTTTGTCAATCGAGGATTCATTACTTAGGGCATGCTATCTCTGAAGAAGGCATCACTATGGATCCAACAAAGTAGAGGCTATTATGGAATATCCTGCACTGACGAACATACCATAAGTACATAGATTTATGGGTTTAGCAGGATATTATCGACCGTTCATCGAAGGTTTTTTGAAGATAGAAAATCCGATCACAGAATTATAGAAGAAAAACAAGAAATTTGTTTTGACCTAGAAATTCCCAGAAGAATTTTGAAGGCTCAAGGAGTTGTTGACGACAACACCGATACTAAAAGTCCCCGACATGGACGAGGAATTCTTGGTATGCATAGACGCATCCAAGGAAGGCTTAGGTAGAGTCTTGATGCAAGATGGTCGAGTGATCGCTTACATATCGAGAAAGTTAAGGAATCATGAGGAGAACTATGTGACGCATGACTTGGTGTTATTAGCCAATTTGTATTCCATAAGAGTATGGGGGAACTACCTAATTTGAAGGAATTTTTAACAAACAAAATGAACCAGTGTGGTTCACAACACCTTATTACGCAAAGTGACTTGAACATGCAACAAAGGCATCGGTCAGAACTACTTATCAAGTAATATTTTGAGATTACCTACATAAAAGGAACAATGAATAGAGTTGGGGATGCTTTGAGTTGGAGACCATGCATATTGTTAGTGGTGCCTCTTCAGAATAATCTTCGTGAAATGATTCTAACTACAATGCGACGATGGTTGGTATAAATAGGTTAAGAAATTCTATTGGACAAGACACCATGTTGGTACCAAAATTGATGGATATACTATGGACAACAATGGATCATTGAGATATAATAACCACATTTTCTTACTGCCCAACGACGAATTGATAAGTTTCAATATTATACAAAGCTCATAGAGCAGTGTACATGGCTCATCCAAGAGTCATGAAGATGAGGATAGACCGTAAGCCCTTATTCTTCTGGAAGGGATAAAGATGGACATCGTCAACTGCATGGTGAGATATCTAGAAGGTCCGTAGGTGAAGGCTGAAAATAGACATCCGTCAGGATTGGTACATCCACACGCTATTCTAGAATTGAAATGGGAGGTCATTTCGATGGAATTTAGTGGGGAAAGTGTTGTTGATGGCAATGAAACATGACACGATTTTTTTGATAGTTGAAATTATGACAAAGTGTTCACATTTTGTCCCTGTGCATATGACACATCATGCACCAGGTATAGCTAGAGTTTATATCAACAAGATATTGAGACTACTAGAAATACCAAAAGAATCATATTGGATGAGGGAATCAACGTTTGAAAGACAATTTTGGACAAGTTTCCCAAGAGTCCTTGGGAACACCACTGAACTTTAGTACAACATGTCCCTAAGATAGACAGGATGGTCAAAGGAACAAACCAAATTTGGAAGGTTGTGTTGTTTATGTGTGTGTTGGACCAACAAAAACATTGGGAATAGTTCTTGCCACTAGCCAAGTTTGCGTGCAACAATAGCCATAAAGGTACCATTAAGATGGAACCGTTGATTTTCTCTATGGGTGACTGTGTCAAATGCCTTTGGGTTGGGATAGACTCGAGGATAGGGCCTTGGTAGGACTAGAATCAATCCAAGAAATGGAAAAAGAAATACAAATGATAAGAAAAAGAATTGGAAGAAGAAAAAGATCGACAGAAGGGTTTTGTAGATGTGCATCGCATACCATAATTATTGAATTCCTAACATCTAGTCGTGCCTCATTGTTCGAGGCATTTCTCAATGTTTGTCTTGTATCTGTGTGAAAATTTGGGTCAGTGATCCTACACATGTGATTGACTTGAGTTCTTGATGGATGTTGGGCGAGGGTGCACTCATGGCGGAGCCAATCCTCTTTATGGAAAATTGCATTCAATAGCTACGGTGTTGACCTGTCAATCAGGTTAAGGTCTAGTGGGACAATTATAGTCCACACTTGACTACCTGGTAGGATGCATATGATATGCGTTAGCAGTTTCCATTTTGTTTGATGCCTATACATTTAGATATTGTCAAATACTTTATTTTTCAACTTCTATATTGTGAAACTTTGGGATGAAGTTTAAAACAAGAGGGGGTGTATGTAACATCTCGCTCTTGTGCATGCCCAATGTGACTTATTATTTGAGGACAATTGTGTGTAATTGATCCAGTTCTTTATATGATTGACTACTTCACTTTTGGATTCTGATGATGAGATTGTGGATTATGATTTCACGTGATGTTATTATGTATAGACAGGTGTTATTAACTAGTTTCTCCTAAGTTTGTAGGAATCTTGATAGATTGAGGATGTCAATGGCATAGATGGACCTCCTTGGACTTTAAATCGAGTTAGGGAGTGGACTGTATATGGTTTGATTATTTTTTTTATTGCATATGTGACATATGACTGGGTATATCATGATGTTATTTATGGATCACTGACATGTTTCGTTGATGGATGCAGGATGATGATTTATTTCTAATCAGACTCACATTTGGAGTAAATGATTAATGCACGAGAACTAGAGATATTGAGGGAGAGGTGTGGAAGCATCCCTGCCAAAGTCTACTGGCACTCCATCTATGGCTTAAAATGTAGGTTAACGATTACCAAGTTTGAGAGATCCATGATGTCGTGAGGGAAGACTGAGACAATTGCTCACGAAAATTATAAGGGGCATGCAATAAGGCAAGGCCCTTATTCCTTAGAGGCCCTTAGTCTCCCACAAGGTCGTCTGACGGAGTTTTAACTCCAAGGGTTAGACGTCTACCAAAATCAGTCAAAAGGCGAGTGGCACCCTTGGAGCATGTAGTGCGTCTTGAAGGGGACATCACATAGATGAAAACTGAATAAAGATGAGTGGCACCCTTGGAGCACACAGTGTGTCTTGAAGGGAACGTCGTGATTTTTAAACATAGGTGAGTCAATGAACCTAGGTGCCTAGAAAACAATATCTTACCTTTACATGGTCAGCCTTAAAATAGTTATGTATAAGTTTATTAATTATAACTTTTCCTTAAAAAAAATTGTTAAGCCTAGTTGAAATTAAATCCTAGGTCTAAGTAGGATATGAGCACTAAAAGATAATTAAACAATTAATAAAGGGGGGTTGAATAAAATAAATGGGGGGAAATTAAATTTATAATTTAAAGGAGGATTACATTATCTAAAAGTTTAATTGTTGTCTATGTGAAAAACTCGCTAAATCCGAACTTAGACAAAAAGAGGAAATTAAATGCAAAAGGAATGTGGAACATAGAAAGGAATCTAGTATGGAGACCTTTCCTAAAATGAATTCAACTAACTTTCAAGAAAGGCATTAGTCATTAAGGGAAATTGAGGGAATAAAGGGACAACAAGGAACGGTTTTAGGAATTCTTTTAGGTGGGTGAGGGAAATTGACAAATTAA
Organism: Picea abies; assembly: GCA_900067695.1. NCBI lineage: Eukaryota > Viridiplantae > Streptophyta > Pinopsida > Pinales > Pinaceae > Picea > Picea abies. The sequence continues at coordinate 7,330 of CBVK0101220151.1, read as the reverse complement.
TTTAATTAATTAAATGAATTTTTTGTGCAACTAAGGGATTGGGTGACAAGTGTATGGGGGAGAATATTTCCTAATTAATTTTTAATAAAACTAATTTAATGTGAAAATGAAAAGGTCACTAAGAAGAACTCTATAAAAGAAATGGTAGAGGAGGGGAATGGATCACAATGGGAAAGCGTAAGGTTATGCTGTTGAAATTTTCTTGACTGATTTTTCATGTGGGAGTTGAGATACCCAGCTTGAATAGAGAGTGGTAGCTCTAGCTTGCGAGGTGATCTGGGAGCTAGCTTATTCTTTGGTTTGTGTGTGTGGCCCCTTTGCAGGTCAGGGGGCTCAGAGGGATGAAGAGTACCCATAGCATTAGCTGGGAGGTCTCAACAATTAGCAATCTAGAAGCTAGATGGAGCACAATAATGGGACAACAACTTCGGATTCTTCGCCTTTTCGGTTATGCTACACATTTCTAAATTTATTGATTGTAAAGTAGTTTAATTTTGTATGTGGATTTATACTTAAATGGAATGTGGTAATTGTTTTCTAGATTTGTGTGTGTGAATTTATGGGTTCCCCGCCTTTTTTGTTTTTCTACCTATACCTTTTCCCAGCTATTGATAGCATTCACATCTGAACTTTGCCTTTGGGTTTCCACATCTCTGTGAATGTTTTCCTTTTTCCTCAGCTCTATGTTTTTCCATCCATAAACCATCTGCATTACTTCATTGCTCACATAATTTTTTGGGGCCTTCCTCTACCCAAACATGTATAGATTATGGGATTTGTCAACTGGTTAAGTGTTGTAATGATTACAACTTTGTAATGATTGTATTCCCCATGTTGTCCTTAGAATACAAACCCAAAATTTATTGAGCATTTATGTTATGTTTATGTTTAATTTCTGATTTTTTATTTCGAAGCATTTATTTGTGGAACGATTTGGGGTTGCAACATCTGCTTGAAATTCCTGAGAACCTTTGTGTTCATTTATTGTTTTTTCTTGAGGCTTAACTATTCCTAATCTATTCGTTGCCTGTATTTGTAAGTTCAATTTTTTTTCCCATAATTGTTTTTTTCAAGGTCCGGATCAAGGGTCAAATTGAGGGTTAGATCAAGAGCCAGATCAGATGTAATATCCAAGACGGGATGGTCTGGAAGATTAGGAGGTGCACGTATTTAATGACTAAATGGTGGTGTGCAACTCTTGTTTTGAGTCTTTTCCCTTAGCGCCTTGTGTAGAGTTTGGTTGGGAAAAATCTAGTGAACTATTGACCCTTGTGAGCCCTTTTTCTATTGAGTTTTAAAATTTGATTTATGTTTATGTTTCCTATGTCTTGTACAGTTTTGAAGATAAATTTTGACTTAAAATAAATCTAGTTCATTGCTCATTTACCTAAGAACCTTGATTTTATATTCATTATGTTGGTAGAGAGATTTAGTGTTTATGTTATTAACTTGAATCGATTCGTGGTGCAAGCTTGAACTCACAGATTGGTATAATTTTAATTTTTCCCTGAACTAGTTTCCTTCCTAGAGTTTTTATTCTTGGATTCCTATCTGCGTTTGGCACTCAAAATCGCCCAGAATCATTTCCTTCCTAGTGATTTTATTCCCTTGATTTTTCCAAATCGCCCAGAATCATTTCCTTCCTAGTGATTTTATTCCCTTGATTTTTCTCTGAGTATGGAAATTAAATTTTCGCCTAGCTTCCTTCATCAGAAATTTTTTGAGACTATTGAATAATTCTGTGTTTACCAGGGATCAATCTCTACGTATTTACACAAGTTTTTGCTTCTCAAATTTTACCAGCACAAAACAAATTTATTGTGCATACATTCATTCCAATATGGAGAGTTTCCATTTCGATGTTTAAAAACCAATATTTTGTGTATGCATTCAATTATGAGTTAAAGTTTCCACTTCTGTGTATTAAAACATATCTAATTTTTATGCAATCGTTGTCGAATTTTATGCTTTTTGGGATATACTTTGGGTCCTTGCATAAATTATTGAAAGGCCTAAATTAAGTTTGTGAAAAATTTATCAGTTATGGAATTGATAATTGTTGGCTTGTTGTAGGTGTGTTGTAATTTTCATTTACTTCATGTAGGGTCTTACGAGAGATATCCACTTGATTGATTAAATTTTAAGATTTTGCCGATAATTTCCTAGAGAACAAAATTGGGGATTTATGTTGCCCAAACCTATAGAATATTCTGAAATTGTTCTTTAGTCTTGTTGTCTCGATTTTAAACTCTATAGTTGTGGATTTCGCTTGTTGTCTTTTAGAAAAAATTCAGAATTTAATTGAGCGATTCAGTTATGTTTACTTTTATTTTTTGAATTTTTATTTTGAAGTTTTATAATTCGAGAATCAAGTTGGGGCTATAACTATAGCGTGACCTCCTAAGTGTCTTTGCAATCATTTCCTGGTCCTTCCCTTAAGGATTAGTCGTTCATAAATCGATTCTATTCCTGTAATATTTAAATTCGAATTTCCAAGAAATTTAGTTCCATTTCGAGGTCTTGATGGGGGGCCCGATGGAGGACTGGATGAAGGATTGCATGGATGACAGAATGAAGGTCCATATTGAGGACCGTATTAAGGTCTGGAGTGAATGATAAAAAACATTTCAATAGTTTACGGTTTGGAATAAATTCCATAATTCTTCCTTTGTATTCTTAAGTTGGAAATGTGGCTTAGCATCCAATTATCTATTCATTATTACATCAGATTGGTCATTCTTAACTCCTTTAATGAAATTGAGAAAAATAAATACACTCTTACTATGGAAGAATAAGTTATGGTCTTCCTTGAATTTCTTTAATGGATATGTAAGCTGTCGAAATTTTATTTATTGCATTATGTTGATATTATTAGTTTTATAAAATGGGTCCATGATGAAGGGTAGCATGTTAATTTATTGTATTATGTAAGCATGGTTGATCGCCTTTTAGTGCTTAGTTGGATATGTAAAGTAACTTGATGTCTTTACGTGACTGGTGATGATTGATTTTATTATGTACCCCTTGGACATGAATTTAGCATAGAATCATTGATTGTAATTACACTTATGATTCTTAATTCTTATGTAACACTTCTTTATACGAATTTCACTTAATCATTTCCCGAAGGATGGATTGAGGAGATTAGATTATTCCTTGCACTATGATGAATTATGTTGATGTATGAATGATATTCTAGTCTGGAGTTATGAGATGTGGCTGATTAGTGGGATGTAGACACCTCCTTGTTCCTCAGAACAATCGCCAACCTTAAGACCTTAAAGGGTTAAAATCAATTAGAACATGGGCTTGAGCGTTTCTTATGTGTCCTCGAGGTCCTAACCTTGCAGGGTAGGTTGGGAGGATAGTATCTTATGTCATTTTTTATTATCTTTAGGATCCTTAGGCAGTGTTATGTTATCTCATATTATCTTGATGTTATCTAATGAATTTCCTTAGGAGACGAATTGAGCAATTTATGATTCGTGTTGTGATGCGTCATTATTAAAGTATGCATTTATTATGGGATATTATTATTCTTTTTAATGTATCGATATGTGTATCGTTGTTCAAGGAAAAACTGTGTCTACTTATGTCGTGAATGATTGATAATGTGTAGAAATTGTTTCATTAATTTATTGAATGACGTGTCAATGATATAGTTAATAAATGTGATGAATATTTCCTAATGCAAACAAAAAAAAAATCACGTCGTTTTTGTTGACGTAATGGAAGGGTCGTTACATTATCACTTCCCATTTCCATTTCGGAATGGGTAATGGTTGTGGTAGACTGGTTGGATGTTGTTGTTCAAATTTAACTTGTTGACACTCCAATCATCTAGCTAGATATTTTGCAGTTTCACCTTTCATATTTGGCCAACAGAATTCATTTTTTAGCATAATGATTAATTTCTAGTAGGTTGGGTGTCCAAAATATTGTTTCTTATGAAATTCATCTAAAATTAATAGCTTAATTTCATTAGATTATGGTACAGACAATCTATTTTTATACATTATCACTCCACTTTTTAGGAATCTCAAATTTGATTCTTCTATTTTTGCTTAATTATCAGCAACTTTTAACTTAATCTTTTGATATTCTCGGTCTTTTTCAACTGCTATCCTTACCCTTTCTTCTAAATTTGTTTCATAATTACTTCTAGTAACTGTATAGATGATATTTTCATGTCTACTTAATGCATATGACACATTATTTTCTTCTCATTTTATGTGTTTTATGTCAAAATCATACCTTTCTTGGTGAGCACTTAAATTTTGTTTATCAAACATATATTTTAGAGTGATGTTATCTGTCAACAGTAAAAGTTATTGGCCTACTAGATAATGTTGTCACATAATTAATGCATGTATTATTGCAGCCAAATCCCAGTCATGTGTTACATAATTTTCTTCATGTTTCTTTAATTTACAAGATTCATAAGCTATTACATGGTTTTCTTTCATTAACACTCCACCAAGCCCTTCGCGCCATGCGTCCATACATACTACAAAGTATTTATCTAGGTCTATCAACTTTAATATAGGAGTTTTAGTTAAGAGTTGTTTTAATTTATTAAAACTTTCTTGACATTTATCGAACCAGATGAACTTAGTTCCTTTCTTTTGTAACGAGGTTATAGGATATGCAATCCTAGAAAACCCTTCTATAAACTTCCATTAGTATCCAGTTATACCCACAAAGGATCTTATGTCTGAAACATCCTTAGGTTTAGGCCAATTCATTATAGCCTTTATTTTGTTTGCGTCAACAACTATACCTTCTTTGGAAATTATGTGTCCCAAACAATGAATTTGATCTTTATAAAACTCACACTTAGTTTTGTACATAATTTATTGTCTTTTAGTATTTGTAATGCTATTCTTAAATGTTCTTCAGGATCCTTTTCATCCTTTGAATAAGTGAGTATATCTTTTATATCTTCAACAACAGTAAAATAAGAAATCATACAAGTACAAAATGAAACTACTTGTTGGCGGCCAAACAGGCCTAACACCTTAAATTTTATATAAAACAGAAGTGTGTCGAGCTCAACTCATGCCACACAAAGAAAGTATGCAATCGGTAGCTTTCGTTGCAATAACTTGTTGTGAAAACTCCAACTCTTCCTCAACAAGTTAGCCCATGCATGCCCTTCCTTTGCAACCACAACCATAAGACTTGTGAAAAACTCTCATAACCTTGCTTCATAGCTGAACAACTTCTATTTTGCCTCAGATCAACCAACCTGCGATTCCCAGAACTAGCCAAATCTCATATTGCATACTTGTAACTGAAATCCTTTGATCTAGTAAACACACCCTCACCAAATTATCTCTTGATTATTTCCTCAAATGGCTTGCCTCGCTTGAATATATACGATGCCCAACAGACACATCCTCCAATTCTCCACAATGTCATGTCCATGTTTGCGAAGCCGACTTGCAATGTGGGTGTGATTTTCCATCAAATGCGCCCCTCCAACTCTGGATGACTGATCACTTCGCGAAACCAACTTTTTCCTTGGGCGCAAACTCTTTCAATGCTTTACACCCATGCTAACCGAATTTTTAATTTTTGCACCATGGGCGCCCAATCCAATACTTTGTCGCATGTTTGGTTTGTTTCTTACTGGTGTTCACAACAATCTTTGTTTGTTGGCAACTCCCCTTGGTGTGCGCTCAAGGAGTGGAGCGTCACCAACTTCGTTTGGTTGGTGTCGCCTTGGCTCTCCCAAGGCATCCAAGTTACCTTTTTTCACAATTGGTTGCTTGGGCGCTCTTGCTACCAATTGACCCATCCATCCAATGATCTGTCTTTGGTGAGGGAACCCATGTCCACCATGGGGTGCTTAACTTCGTTTTCCATTGGTTTCTTCAGTGAGGGAACCCATGATCACCATGGGGTGCCTACTTGCTTGCATCCTTCAAAAAATATCTACAAAAAACACTATTTGCAATTCATGTGTGTGCGAATTCATCTTTGGCACAACAATGTGCCCAAAGACTCCCACTTCATCTATAAAGTGACTGAGCGCCCTCCAACTTGCCCATTTTGTCCATATTTTCTCATAGAAGGAGCACACATGCTCAGATTCACTCTTAAGGTGTTACCAATGGATCGGTGAAGCTCTTGACCATCATCAGTCTCGTGATAGATGGTATTAGAGCCAATTTGATTGGAGACAGATCGGTGAATATCTTCACCATAATCACTCCCGTGACAATTGGTATCAGAGCAGAATCGACCCATCCTCGCTACTACAGTTAGAACAATTGCGAAGGATGGGGCACACTTATTGAAATAACCAATGGTTGCGAAAGAAGTTTTGCGATGATGAAAGGGTGCAAGAACGTAGAGTTGCAAAAACAACTGCAAAAGGGATACCATTGCAAAAATGTGATGCACAAATGATGGGAAAGGTGAATGATGAGGAAACGAAGCTGAGCTTTGACAAAGAAACCTGGAGGTTGATGAAAGAAAGAAACGAAATTTTATAAAGGATGAGATCCTTCACTACAAGATGGGATGTGTGGTATGAAGGAAAGAAACCTCTCTTTGCAGACAAAGCTTGTGAGGTATTGGTGACAGGTTTTTCCAAGGAAAGGGAATCCACAACCACTCTCGTTGAGGTCACATAAACAATAGATTTTTTTTGAAGGCATCAATTCCATCAATTCCATCACTTGAGAAGAAGGTTTAGGTCACCATTTCACAAGGTATCTCCCATAGGTAAAGTGAGCTAGCGAACAACAAGAATCCTGTAGCAAAGAGGCAAAGGAAGAAATTGGAAAGATGAACTCAGCAAGGGTACAGCCACTCACAAAGGGGGACGCCCATGACAGAGGCAGATTCAAGGAAAATAAGAAGGTTGAATTACTTGACCGCAGAGGTAATCCAATTCGTTGTTTCTTATCCAATCTTAACCATTTCGCACAGAATTTTCCTTTGAAGGAGACGCTAGAATGGATGGTCGGAAAACAAAAGCATATTGCAACACAAAATATTGTAGTCTTGGGTGAATTAAACCAATCATTCTTGAAACCGACAAAGGAAATGATGGAAGAGTTTGAGGAATTGACGAAGCAGCTAGATGAGTTCCAGATGCAAAACCATGGACAAGGATTGCATAATTTTTTTTGTGGATGCAATGGCGAGTGGGGTCAAGGTGGCAACATTTGTTGACACTAGATTAATTCACAACTTTATTAGTGAACTGACTGTGACATCATTGTTAGAAAAACAAGACCATGGAGCAATAAAATAAAACAAATCCATAAAAAAAACATAGAAGATACACAATACAATAGAGACACAGATTTACGTGGTT
>CBVK0101220148.1:0-12686 GCA_900067695.1 Picea abies | reverse complement strand
AGTAAGGAATGAGGGTGAAGCTTTGTCTCATCTTTTATTTGTAGACAATGTCCTTTTGTTTTGTTTCAGTTCTAGGGGGAAGGCTCTCAGATGCAAGGATTACTACATATTTACAATTTGGAAACAAGTATGGAGGTGAACGGTACAAATTCATCCTTTTTGCTTCATGTATGGATGACAGACTTAGCCTATACTTTGAAAGGAACTATCCATTTCAACACATGGATTTGAGCAAAGGTATCAAGTATCTGAGGTTTAATCTCAAACCTCATTGTTATGGAGAGGTAGATTGGTGGTGGTTGGTCTCCAAAATTGAGAAAAGAGTTACACTTTGGTGCAATAGATGGTTATCAAGAGGAGGGCGATCAATGTTAGTGAATTCTATGATGGAAGCCCTACCTATTTTTTGGCATACTCTAGCACACATTCCAAAGGGGATTTTGGAGAAAATTAGAAAGGTTTGTTTTAATTTCCCGTGGAAAAGTAGCTATGATTTTAAGGGTACTCATTGAGCTAGGTGGCAGAAGTTGGTAGTTCCCAAAGCTTTAGGAAGGTGGGGAGATTAAAAAATATACGTATTTTTGGATAATCATTGGGTGCAAAATATTTATGGTTGGTACTCATTAAGGACAATCTCTAGAGTAGAATTCTTGTACAAAAATATATGGCCCTTGGAAGTAAAGTAAAATGGATAAGAAAAGAGAACAAATTGGTCCAAAATATGTCTAGCTAGTGGAAGGATATTTCTTAGTAATTCCCAATGATTGGTTCTTTCCGGTCTTAGGTGAGGATAGGGGTTGATGCAATAATGGGCTGCAATCATGTTGTTTTTGTACCAAGAGATCTAGTTCAGTACTTGAGAGAAAATGGGAAATCAACTCTTAATTTGGTTAATAAACCAAAGGAAACAACTTTATGGAAGCAAGGTTCGTTGAACTTGGTTGGTTCTAGAGGGGAAATTAGCAAGGAATTGTGATTTTTATTGCAGAGTTAATAAGGGAACATGTCTAACTTAATGAGAGCTTGGATGAGATTGTCTTGGGGTTTAACATGAAAGGAGGTTTGTAAACTACTAAGTTCGGTTACCATGCTATGTTTTCATTTGAATCAACAAAGTGTGGTGGTGGTAGAGAAATATATGGAAGATGAAGGATCCATCTAAATCAAAGATAATTTTGTGGCTTGCTTTGTCTGATCATGTTCTAACATGGGATCATTTACAAAGAAGAGGTAAAGTGGGGCCAAATTGGTACAATATTTACAAGGAATATGAGGATCATCTCTTTTGACTTAGTCCCTACTCTATACAAGTTTAGCACGAGATCGTATATTTATTGAGTTTTTCCTCCTTGTGGCATGGAGATACCATTGAGGCATGTCTTCAGTCATAGTTTTCTCGGAAGGAATTGAGTAGCTTGTGATTTGTACATTTTTTAGTTATTTGGGGTATACAAACAACAAGGACTGTCTCTTTTATTTACTAATATAGTGGACCTAGTCCACCTTACATTGAATGACCTCCACTATTATTACTATGGGCCCTCTAGGCCCCCACTACCTCTCTAGCTACCTTACAGTTTGGTTAGAACTAGGAGATAATAATACAAATTTATTTCACTCCTTTGCAAATCATATATGGAGTATCAATATTGTTTGGGAGTTGCAGGACTAGGGAGGTACAAAGGTCAGAGGCTTTAAGGGTTTGGTTGAACTTGGAGTCAATTATTTTGAGGGGATTTATAAGGAGTTAGAAAGGGATAATCTGGCCAAAATTTTGAAAGTTATTTCTTTTTTTCCATGTATGGTTATTGAGAAGGGAAGTTTCTTTTAGTCCTGCAAACTTTTAAAAAGGACAAGAGTCCTAGACCAGATGGAAGGTCAGTTGAGTTTTACATTAAGTTATTTGATTTACTATGTATGGACATATTGTGGGTAGTGGAGGAGGTAAGAACCTCAATAACAATGACATTAGGCCTAAATGAAACCTTTTTAGCTCCGGTTGTTTTAAACCTACCTACTAGTGTAATTTATTATATAAGATAATTGATAAAGTGATTGTTACAAGAATGAAGCATATACTCTCTTAGTATGTTTCAATTGAACAATTTGGTTTTTTAAGGGGAAGACAAATTCATAAGGTTGTTGGTACAACCCAGGAGGGATTACACTTGGTCAATATCTCTCACAGGCTAGTAGTGGTTATTAATCTTGATTTATAAAAATCTTACGAAAAATTTTCATGGTTGTACCTCGAATTATTACTTATTCATCCTGGTTTTTCAATACCTTTGGTCAGATGGATAATGTGTAGTGTTACGACTTATACTTTTGTTGTTTTGATAAATGGATTCACCTCAAGATTCTTCAATCCTTCTAGAGGGCTTAGGTAGGGATGCCCTTTATCCCCCTACTTGTTTCTCTTAGTAGTGAAGGTCTGAGTTGATATTTGATGGAGGCGAGGAGGATGAAGTCAATTCAGAGAGTAAGGATCGGGGGTGAATATTTGTCTCATCTTATATTTGTGGATGATGTCCTTTGGTTATGTTTTGGTTCTAGGAGGGAAGGATCTAAGATGCAAGAATCACTACAACTTTACAATTTGGAAAAAGGTATGGAGGTGAATGGTACAAATTCAACCGTGTTCACTTCATGTATGGATGACGAACTTAGCCTAGATTTTGAAAACAACTCTCCCTTTCAACACTTGAATATGAGTGAAGTTATCAAGTATCTGGGGTTTAATCTCAAGATTGATTGTTATGGAAAGGTAGATTGGTGGTGGTTGGTATCCAAAATTGAGAAAAGAGTTACACTTTGGTGCAATAGATGGTTATCAAGAGGAGGGCGATCAATGTTAGTGAATTCTATGATGGAAGCCCTACCTATTTTTTGGCATACTCTAGCACACATTCCAAAGGGGATTTTGGAGAAAATTAGAAAGGTTTGTTTTAATTTCCCGTGGAAAAGTAGCTATGATTTTAAGGGTACTCATTGAGCTAGGTGGCAGAAGTTGGTAGTTCCCAAAGCTTTAGGAAGGTGGGGAGATTAAAAAATATACGTATTTTTGGATAATCATTGGGTGCAAAATATTTATGGTTGGTACTCATTAAGGACAATCTCTAGAGTAGAATTCTTGTACAAAAATATATGGCCCTTGGAAGTAAAGTAAAATGGATAAGAAAAGAGAACAAATTGGTCCAAAATATGTCTAGCTAGTGGAAGGATATTTCTTAGTAATTCCCAATGATTGGTTCTTTCCTAGCTTGGCATGTGGGGGAGGGGTCTTAGGTGAGGATAGGGGTTGATGCAATAATGGGCTGCAATCATGTTGTTTTTGTACCAAGAGATCTAGTTCAGTACTTGAGAGAAAATGGGAAATCAACTCTTAATTTGGTTAATAAACCAAAGGAAACAACTTTATGGAAGCAAGGTTGGTTGAACTTGGTTGGTTCTAGAGGGGAAATTAGCAAGGAATTGTGATTTTTATTGCAGAGTTAATAAGGGAACATGTCTAACTTAATGAGAGCTTGGATGAGATTGTCTTGGGGTTTAACATGAAAGGAGGTTTGTAAACTACTAAGTTCGGTTACCATGCTATGTTTTCATTTGAATCAACAAAGTGTGGTGGTGGTAGAGAAATATATGGAAGATGAAGGATCCATCTAAATCAAAGATAATTTTGTGGCTTGCTTTGTCTGATCATGTTCTAACATGGGATCATTTACAAAGAAGAGGTAAAGTGGGGCCAAATTGGTACAATATTTACAAGGAATATGAGGATCATCTCTTTTGACTTAGTCCCTACTCTATACAAGTTTAGCACGAGATCGTATATTTATTGAGTTTTTCCTCCTTGTGGCATGGAGATACCATTGAGGCATGTCTTCAGTCATAGTTTTCTCGGAAGGAATTGAGTAGCTTGTGATTTGTACATTTTTTAGTTATTTGGGGTATACAAACAACAAGGAACTTTGCTCTCTTCAAAGGAAAAATTATCCCAACCTTCCAAGTTTCAGTGCAGTTAATGGGTATCCTTCCTTTCTCTAAAGAGGTTCCCAAGCAAAAGTTTCCTAGGATGGTTGGTGAGGTACAGGTGGATAAGACCTTTCCTTAAGGCCACTTTGATGGGGTTTTTCAAGGGAATAATAGAAGAGTGGGACTCGTGTTTACTTATTTCCTATCATATTTCAATTACTTTCACTTTAAATCAAGCATGGAGCAAGGAACCAACAATCTAGGTGAGTTTATGGCACTCTTTTATTTGCTTAAATTTTCCTTGGATGGGGAACACTTCACATTTTAGATATTTGGTGACTCCCTTGTAGTTATCACATAGATGCTTGAACATGTGCAAGTTAAAAACATTGGACTACTGGCTATATGGGGAACACTTCGAAATTTAGATATTTTGTGACTCCCTTGTGATTATCACATGGATGCTTGAACATGTGTAGGTTCAAAACATTGGACTATTGGCTATAGTTGAATAGGTGAAGGACATATCAACAACTTTCTAGGATATCAAATTTTCACATATTTTTCCTAAGCATAGCCAAGTGGTATATAAACTCTCAAAGGAAGGTCTAGTTTTGATGTAGAATACATATGTCCTTGCAGAATTTCATGAACAAAATTGTATTGTTAGTGAACATGGTAGGTTGGAGGCCTTTTAATGAGAATTTTTTATTGTAGTTTGAATTTGTCTTTTAGCAAGTTTAACAATTAATATATTGTTAGTGGATTTTTTTTTTGTTGTAATATGTCAGTGTCAAATTTCCTTTGATAGTTTTTAGAGTCTTGATCAATTCAATTTTGTGTGCCTTCAAGGTCCTCTCTATGGCACACATGGTTAGTACATTGAAAATTTATATATGTCGGTGTTGTTAAAAACTAAGAGATAAATAACACAACAAGAAAGTATGTACATAAAGCCAATATTTATTCTAGAAACCCTTAACCAGGAGAACCAACACCTCCATACATATCTATTAATAACCTTGGCCAAGCTAGGTTAACATTGGCCTCACTTAAGGCTTCTTTAAATGGAGTGTATGTTACACGTCAAAATTCCTCACTTCGATAATGTCACATTCTCATTGTCGCAAGTGTCACAAGTGTCTCACTTTTCTCACAAGTGTCGTAAATGACGCATTTTCGTTCTGCATACATCGCATTGCGAATGACACCATGAAAACACTTGATACATCCTATAGAACATGTTGGAATGGAAAACAACATCATTTGACAAACTAAGACAAATGTTTTTCATTGAGAATTGGTCATCTTAATGAACTTTTGGAAGATTAGCGCTCCTCTACTCATATGTAGGGAGCGCTAGCGCTACCTATTCATATAGAAAGGAGTGTTGTAGTGCTCTGTTGCTAGTTTTGAGAGAGTGTCTATTGGTTGAGAGAATCATGGGAATAAATCCCCCTTATCTCTAAAGACAACTAGAGATGATTCGAGTTGGTTTGGCTCAAATCCAAGCTTTAGGCTGCATCTAACGGAGATGCCACAATTGATGGATTCATATCCTCAACTTATTCCAAATATAACTAAGGTGTTTGAGCCTCTCAAAACCTATAAAAGGAGGCATTATCATGGTGAAGAGGAGGAGAATAATCAACAAAAAGTATTGTCATTCTGATCATGGATCTTTCAAGCAAGGGGTTGGACAAGGAGGACTTGAAGAGGTTGTTGCAACTACATCTACAGATTTTAAGTGTCTTGTAATGTTCTCATTAATATATGATTGGCCTATTTCCTTCAAGTTTGTGTATGGTTGCATATACTTGTCTATTATTGATAAATTTAGTTTAAACTAATCTTGGTAGAGTAGGAAGTTTGTGTTGTCTTCATTATCTATTGGATTGCAAATATCATTAAGGAGCTTGGAGATCGAGTTCATCCTGGATTAAGCAAGGACAAGCTTCACAAAAAGGTACATCATACTTTCTTCATATTTTCCCTTTGACTAGTTTAACTACATTTAAAGGAATGTGTGTCCAATGCTAGCATTTTTCTGTCTTGGTAGTAGGGGTCTAGAATCCAAGAGGATATTCACCTATTCGCAGGGGAATTTTCCTACAATAGTATCTCTTTGTGTATGGTTGCATATACTTGTCTATTATTGATAAATTTAGTTTAAACTAATCTTGGTAGAGTAGGAAGTTTGTGTTGTCTTCATTATCTATTGGATTGCAAATATCATTAAGGAGCTTGGAGATCGAGTTCATCCTGGATTAAGCAAGGACAAGCTTCACAAAAAGGTACATCATACTTTCTTCATATTTTCCCTTTGACTAGTTTAACTACATTTAAAGGAATGTGTGTCCAATGCTAGCATTTTTCTGTCTTGGTAGTAGGGGTCTAGAATCCAAGAGGATATTCACCTATTCGCAGGGGAATTTTCCTACAATAGTATCTCAAGCCATTAAATAGGATTCATCAATTACAACCCTAATTACTTTATAGGAATTATATTTCAATGCAAAGACATGCATGGCATTGAGATAGCCATGAAAAAACATGCATGGACATGCATGGTGTGGATATAGCCATGAAAATATATGCATGGTGTGGATATAGCCATGCAAATACATGCAAAGACTCGCATCAAATACCATGGGAAAATAACATGTGTTACCCAATACCATGGGCATGTAAACCACTAACGATAAACCCAAAAATGACGGAATCAACAACTCTATGATCGAGTCAAGATTAACCCAAAATTCTCCACTTTAAGCTTGACTTGGGATAAACACCTACCCCTCTTAAAGCTATAAAACCAAGTATTATGAATACAACATGTCCCCTTATCTCCTAATTCTATGTTTAGACTTTATACCAATTAAATATCAAACCATGGGTACACATACCTAAATAGGTCTTACAACCATATTCCCTTTTACATGTGATAAAATCCAACTCTATAAAAATAATTACAATTGTATGTTTGAGCACGTGATGCTATGAAACATCAACCTATTTCACTGCAAGTATCCCTCCTACTCCAAATACAATTAGATAGACCAATTACTTATCTATGAAGATGGAATATTGTACATGTTTTTCAAGGTATAAGGTGCATTTAAAATGATATGAGTCCTTTTATCAAAATAAATATTATGATTTTCAATGTCTTCATAGTTATATTAGCTAGTTTATAACACTCAACAAAAAATATCTTCCTCGACTACAATCATATGGATTTTAGAGAGTTGCACCATGCAATTGACGGTCTCCCTGCTAAGAATATCAATAGGAAATTTATTTGTTGGAATTGTTATCCGATATGTCTCATACAAGTTTCCAAAGGTGAATCTATGGTATGGGACATTGATGTTAGGATCAGTGTTGTTGTACCAGTGTTGTTGTACCCTAGATAGAGTTCCAATGCATCAAGTCATTTAGTCTCCTTGCTCTTGGAAATATTTTTCTTATTTGGAGGCATGCTACCAAACCCATGCTTACAAATGTGCCAAACATTGAATCATTAATTATTAGCTTGAATACATATACAAATAATTAAAATATACCCGAGGGTGGTGCAAGCACATATTAAACTTGAATGTTATATGAGAAAATAGTATATAACCTATGAATCAATGCTCAATAGATGATTTCAACTTATGAGAAAATGAGATCAAGAGAACTGTAAGTGTTTGAATTTGAGAATAATGAGGTTCATGGTAAGATAATGGAGACCATAAATGTCTTGGTCAAATGCATAAGAGATGATTCAATCCAAGGAAAATGGTGAACTGAAATCAATTATCAAACATAAATGATCCACATACATAAACAATTCAAATTATATATACTTCTCACATGAGATCCAAGTGAATGTAATCCACTACTTAATTACCCATACCATATTTGGCACTCACCTATCAAGAGAGAAGGACGACATGTTCTAGATGAGTTTTGGTTAACTTGTGGCTTAGCTTGACCTCACCAACTGCTAATGGTATTGTATTCACATTATGAGAAGCGAAGATTCCTTCACAATTGTACAACTAAAATCCTAGGCTCAAGGTATTCCAAATGCTATCATGATTCTAACACAAACAAACTACGACTCCATGGGAGATAGAGTGATCGTAGTAACATCTACACATTTCCTTTATTGCATATCAGAGTGTTATCATGTTCTTGGAGGCGAGGCTCGAACTTACACTTTTTTTTATAGATACTAGTGATATATAGGTAAAAGATGGTTATTTTCTTTCCCTTTGAATTATTTACTCAAAAATGATAGATCAAGGGATAGCACCCTATAAGCATTGGAACCTTGTCTTGGCTACCTTAATTGCACATTTTGAATTAAATGTGAGTGGTTCTCCTCCTTCGTGGTCGAGAGGGAAATGATTTTAGTTTCACATTTCCTTCACAAGATAATTCTTGAGCCACCACCAACAATTATCAGATTTAGAAGGGTGATTGCAATTTAGTGTATCACTTAGCCAAAACAATGGGTAGCATCATTCATTAAAGTGTTCCTTATCTAGATGATCGAATGCACTTTGGATTCAAACTTTTGAAGCCTTGGAGTGTTAGTGTATTAGATTGCATTTATGAAAATGGATACAAAGGACTCAAGCTCCTTTAGCATCCATAATTGTGATTGAAATTATTATGGCATGGACCAAGACATTATCAAACTAGCAAGGAATACATGAATGAGAAAACACATCCTTTCACATGGCAAGGAAAATTCCCTCACCATTAAATGTAGTAAATGAACTTTATGAACATTTGTTATAGGCACGTCTAGAGAAATAATCAAAGGACTATCTACTTGCAAAGGTGCACGTGATGATATTACTCATTTAGGAAAGGATTAATATGGTCAGGTTTGGTCCAAGCCATGGCTTCAATCTTGATCATGAAGACTCTTAAAAAGAATATAAGGACATGAAAATAGGGTTTGAGCTTCTAACATCAAGGGCCCCATATGCACATGTGGGCATATTGTGAGGTCGACATCATCCCTCATATTCAATTATTTTCAGTGTTTATCAACCTTAATAGTTTGTTGTGGATAACTCCTTTTGTTTAATTATATGTGTTGTTGTAATTGTTCCAATTTGTTGGCATTTGATAATATTTTGTTACCCAATGGTTAATGGTTTTTTGATATCGTATTCCATAGTATCGTTTATTTTTCCATCTTATTCCTTGGTATTTTTTTATGTCGATATTCTTGTATTTCTTTCTACCTTTGTTGGTAAGGAGGGTGTCAATATGGTTCTATATTTTACAATGTTACTCGATTTCCAAACCCTTATCATTAATCTTATTTCCAGTACAATGACATGATCTAATCTTCGCGTTTGAAAAAGTCTAATGATTTGAATATTTTGTTAATTTTTCCAATTTATATTTTATCATCTCTAGTTGGATCTCTACATCCCGAAGTTCCTTTTGATGGTAGTGTTGTACTTTGTCTTTATTCTCATTTTGAAGCTAGATTGTGATGTTATCCATTAACTCATTTTGTCCTTCTTCAATTCTAGATTGTATTTCTAATTTAACATATTTTGTACTTATGGCTTCTCAAACCTTCTTGCAAATCTCCTCTGCAAGTCTTTTGGAAGTATCTTTATCCCCAATCCTTGATTCTACTTCTTTTAGACATCTTTTCATTATTCACATCATTAAGAAGTTCTTGATTATGGTTACACAACCTTTTGATTTCTTTGTCTTTCATTTATAATTCTTCCTTGGGCTCATCATTGTCCTTACATTTTCTCATATTTTCTTGCAATTAATTTCTTAACCTCCTTAATCAACCCTTTATTAAGAGCTTGCATCTTGGAAAACACATCACCCTTCTTTGTGAGCTATTATTTTACTTTCTTCAATTCATACATGATTTATTATATGTCCAATTCTATTTTCTTCGTATTTGTATCATTTATTCCTCTATCCAAGAAGACTTTTTCAAATTCTTTCTGGTTGGAGAATTTGATGTCCTTATCAAGGCTATTCTGGCTATTCCACTAGTCCTTACCTTCACCTTCCAAATAAGTACATGAGACAAATGACATTTTCAATTTTCCTTTGATATATTCAACCATTTTATTAGATCATTCCCATATTATTTTTAGAAAAAATTGGTATACCCATATGTTCTTATCTTGAACTCTTGGGTTTAGTCAAAACCCTCAATTTCAAACTTCACTATTTCATAATATTTATCTAAAATTGTTCTAAAACTTTTACCAGTCTTTTCCTCTCTTTCCACTTTCTGATACATTTTGAATCACTTCAATCATACCTTCCAATCAAAAGTTATGCCAATTTTAACTTAGCATACCATTTTAAGCCCTTATTTTGGGACTACTATGAGGCTTGATGCATAACTAATGTATCTCCAAAATTGATGTACCACTAAGCCTAAAATTTTACCCTATAACAATCTAATATGTTTTTTTTAGAATCCCATTAGTCTCTCTCAATTTGGACTTGTCAATAAAAAGTTGTGGTCACTCTCTGAAAACATGTTTATTTTTTATCTTATCTGGAAAGTGAAGTTGTACAAATGCTAACTTTGTCATTTTTAGACCCACAACCTTGATTTTGAGATCTATAATATCTTAGTCTTTCCTCTTTCCATTGGAACTAGTTTCACTCCAATTAGACCTCACAATATCGGGATATGCTCTTTTTAGTGAATCTTACTACTTTTAGCCAATTTTCAAGACTAAATAGAAACAACTATTTGTATGGATTGTACCTCCAAAATTCCCAAGTCTCTACTGCATAAATCGGATCAAATATAGTTTGTTGTTTCCTATTTATAGCCTTGTAATTTCCATGCAATTCCAATATCCCAAAGAAAATTTATAACAAAAGTGGTAAGATGTCTCTTTTGAAGGTATCAATTCGAGGATTACTTTCTCTAACATCAAATGTTATGAACCCAATTCATAAAATAATATAGTTAAGTTTAGCCACAAGTTTACATTAGCCAAAATATCTCAATAATTTATACTTCTTAATATTTAAAATATCTTCTTGAAGATCCTTTTATTATTGTAATGAAAAACCCTATGTTGTTGAGTCCCTGATAACATGAAGAAAAAAATTGAACATAAACTTAAGGAATATAAATCCAAAAAAGGAAGAAAATTAATAATAACAAAATTCTTACAAATGCTCATCTAATGAAAACCAAAAAATGGCTCATAGACATTTTTAGTATCGACAAATCTAAAACTTTGTGCAAGTACTTGAAATGACAAATCGTGGATCTACAAATTAAATGAAAATAACAAAAAGTATAGGCCTATACTAACCACTTCATGAAGTCAACATGCTTCCACTGAGTGCGAAAACCAATCCTAGTGATCATTAGATAATTTATACCAAATAAAACATCATCATTTAGCTTGTGTTAGAGAAAATCACAGTGATTTAGAATTACAAATGAGATATGATAGAGACTGCAACATTTTTTTTTTGGAGGAATTGTGTTATCTTCATGAAGATGGTTCCTATCAACTTGACATCTATCATTGAAAATCACATTTTCTTCAACAAAAAATACACTAAGGGACAACTTTTGCGCAGTGAATTTGCTAGTAAATCGTAGTTAACCACAAGTCAAAACCCTCAATAAAAAAACAATTCAAACCAAGAAGTGAAAACAAATTTTGCAAATTGAACCAAAAAATCTGAATCAAAACTATAAAGTGAAAATGAATTTGAAACAAGCGAGGAAACTTCTCTTTACTTTTTCAAAATGTTTTGACCATTTTAATTTAATTTTTTTAATGGGGTGGATCATTTTTCAAAAATTAAAATTAGGAGGGACATAACCACTTTCCCAATATGTGTGCATGGTAATTTTAACTTTGGTTAATTGAGTTACTTAACCTTGGTTCAAAAATTTTAATTGTTGGTCAGAAAAAATTTAAATGGGAGACGACAACATACCTTAATTAAAGATCAATTTATTGAATCACTGAAACTAAATGTCTAATGAATATAATACATTTTGGTGATGGAACAATCTTATCAAACCAAATGCTTTTCAAATACAATTTTCCACTTATCACCTATGTTTCCAACTTACTTCAGTTAAAATAATAACATAGACTAATAAATCTATGTTTATAGACAATAGAGGTTGTCTATAGCCTTGCTTATAAAATACAATTGTTTTCATCTAACATTTGACAACCCAGAGTCAACAAACACCTATTACTATTTAACATTTGCACTAAATCAATACTCCATCATCACATGCTTCATAAAAAATGGTTTTTTTTTTATAAAATTCAATTCATAATCCTTCTCTCCTAATAATTATAAAAAATCAGGCCTACCATCCCTTCATATGTATATAGCACCATATTATCATATATTAATAGTCTTTTTAATTTTATACCCAAAATATCTTATAGTAACTCTGAAAATAAATTATTAACCCACTTTGTTAACAACTAATATTAAACACCATGCAATGAGTCAATTATTGGCTCACTGTCTGGTGCATCCTATACGTTGGATAATTAATAGTGTGTATCCAAGAGATAAGATGCACCAAGCAATGAGCCAATGATTAGCTCATTGCATGGTGCTTAATATTTCCCCTTTGTTAACTCCTAATGCATGTAACGACCCTTAATTATAAATTATAATTAATTTAATAAGGTAATCCTAAAAGATTAGCT
>CBVK0101220141.1:0-15348 GCA_900067695.1 Picea abies | reverse complement strand
TTTCTGAATATCAGTTTGCAGTAGATACTGTACAAGGTTAGAATTTACAGAAGATTATTTACTCTCACTGGTAAAAGTGTTTATCAAATATATTGGGGTATTCTGGAAATTTTCTCCCTTTAGATCATATAGTTTTACTTTGGGAATTAATTCTTCCAGATTGTCTAACTTAACTTCGGGATTACTAGTTGAGGATTCTGTAGAATGAGGTTTTTGATGTTTTTCTTTAGAGCTAAGTAAACTTACTTCTTCTGCTGGAATCTTAACATTGACTTGAGTAACCTTAGGTTGATAGGTCTTACTTGCTGATGCATATGTTTGTTTTATATATCCTTTGGTTTTCAACATTTTTTCAGGATCCGAAATTGGCATAGTTTTCTTATCGTTTGGGTTTTTTCTGGTATTTTTTCGTCCGACTGCCAGTTTTTCCAAAATGGAATCGCCAGGTGAATAATGAAAACGAGCCTAATCCTTGTGTTCAATTCTTGTTCACCATAAAAAATCGAAACTTAACTTTGTCGTATTACCAGGGAAAAATAGTTCTGTTTCTCTGTTCCCCGACAATAACGCCAAAAAGATGTTCCTGAGATTCATTTTAGGCTCACAGAATAATGTTAGGCATCCAAATATTTATGAGAATTGTTTTTTGTGATGATTTTCTACCTTCAATTTTAATATGTAACTTCAAATGAATTTTAATGATTAGAAAACACAGAGGAAGTATCTCTTTCTTCGAGTCTTTTTAAATTTTGATCTTATGAAAAGTAAAATTGATTAACAAAGAATGTTAAGATAAAGTAAGGTATCAAAAACATATAAATATTACCTTATCAGCAGTAGAATAATTGTGAGGAAGGAATCCTTGATAATTGATTTAAAATGAGGAAACTTACACAAATATAGGTCTTGTTTTACTCATAGTAACAACAAAGGAAAAATTGTAACCAAACAAACTTCAAATGTATAGACCATAGTAGATGTATTACTAAATTGTGGGCTTTCAATCTTTTAGAACCATTGAATGAAGAAAATACGATTAGGAAATGGAAATACATAGAAAGCGCATAACTCAAATAAATGAGACACATAATCTTTGTCTTCTCTTTCTAATTGATATTCATTAAGTTCTCTTTTAAATTTGAAAAGAAGAAGCCACAAATAGATCTTAGATCTGTTTGTTTATAAAAAAATGTCTTAACCAAAATCAGTTAGGCATTCCACATTCTTCGATCTCAAACTATAATACAATAAAAAATAAAAGATATCATGAACATATTTTTGGATTTGCTGATATTTCTTTTGCTTGTTGGCACTTCACTTGCCCTTTATTTTCTAGTGGATGTACTTGGCTTTTTCTAATCGTTGAGTTGAGCACACATTTCCATTAATGCTACAATGAACTTGGAAGGTTAAACATTTGCATTTAACTCAAATGAGAAAACCTTTTTGTGAGCTAATAGTAATTTCTCTTGAATTTTCACAACTGACTGTTGTGTAATATGATGTTGTAAGATCGGTTTTACCAACAGATCATTTATTATTTGTAAATTAGTATGATTTACTTGTTGGATAGCACTTTGTACACTCTATCTACTTTTCTTTAGATTCTTTTTTCGATCTCAAATTGTCCAAGTGTACCAGGAATAGCACTGACATCAAAATTTTCCATTTCCAAATCTACAACTGAAAGAGTGTTAAGACAAGATTATTTTTCTTCTCTGGCCAATCTCTTACTTTCTTCAATATTAGTTTCCCATAATTTTAGATCTTTTTCTCCCTTTATCTGCTCAAAATGTGAAAAAGGGGCAATCCCTGATAAATTGAGTTTTTGTCTCCACACTATAAATTCTTGGAATTTGGACCTGGCTGTGTAGGATTCCTTTTCCTTTTCATGAATATTCTTCAAGGAATTATGGACCACTTGATAACTCTTTTGAATAATATCCATGTTTTGGTACAAATCTTGTTGGACAATTTCCATCTTTTCATTTATTTTTTATGCTTGCTTCTTGAATGCAACAATATCCATTCATGTGCTCTCAAATAAGGTTATTCGATTCTGAAACTGTTATATTAACGTATCTCGCTAGGAAATCATAGTATTACTCACGTGTTTATTTTGAACACTTAATTCCAATTTGTCTTCTAACTGGTTAATTTGTTGCTCAAAACCCTGTCTGATTTACTCTATATCAAAATTGATTTTATTTCTCATAGTCATTTCCATCTATTGCATATCATTATGCAATTGTTCAACCAAAAGATTATTTTGTTCTAGTTGTTTTGTGATATTTTCCACTGACCATTGGTTGGAAGTTGCAAAGGCTCCCAATGAGTTTGCAACTTCTATTGCAAATCTAGGGTCACTGTGTCCCTGTCCATCATATATCATTTTATTCTTTTTAGTAGTCACCCCCTCCTTCTGTCGATATTCTCTTCTTATGATAGACTTCCTTTTCTTGTTGAAAAATAAATTTGATGGAGGCATATCTTCAAGTTTAATGTGTGTCAGGTCGTCCATACTGATAACCTCTGAACCAGGTAACTCAAAACTTATTGCTAGAGGACTTAATGATGGTATGGGAGACATAAGTGCATTGGATCGTTCTATATTTGTGGAATTTTTCATAGGAGTCTCAGTATTTGGTAATGGAAGGGGAAAAGTATGCCCCTGCTTCATAAAATATTTAAATGATGCTAACAAGTTTTTCTCATCTTTACCTAGTATGGATATTATTGCATCTTTAGATAATGTATCTACATTATTTTCCATGTCCTTAGACTTGTCTTCAAGCAAGCTATGCTGCTTGGGCTCTATCGATTCTGTCATCTGTGAAGTTGGGTTAAGTCTTTGTTCTTCCTGCAAGACTTTGGGTAGACTGTTTCTTCTGTGCTTATGAAAGCCGAGGAAGCTTGTCTGTTGATCTTGAGGTAAATTTTGTAATCTTCTTACAATTTCATCATAAGATCTTAATCGCCTGAAAATTTCATCATAGGGGGAATCTTCATGGATATATATTTTTATATTGAATTGAGCTAAATGATTTTCAACCACCCTATGGGGATAATGCCTTTTATAATAAATAGCAACCAATTTGATATCCTCTAAGTCCGAAGCCTCCACCTTAGCATGTCCAAAATAAAATAATGAAAACACACCAACATGTATGGGAAAGGTTGGCCAAACTGTTTTCTGAGCCACCTTCATATCTTTGGTTATTCCTCTTGAAATTGTTTGATAAGCTACTTCTTTGCAAACCAGTCTGTCGAGTAAGAATCTAGGGAGATCATGAGGAGATATATAGCATCCAAACACTATGATATAATAAAATATTTCCTCAGTATACCAATCTGCAATAGCACCCAAATTTCCAATGATCTATCCTAAAATTCTGGGGGGAGGTTGTCCATAAATAGCTTCATGAATTGGGATCATTACATTATGAAAAATTTCATAAAAGAATTCCTTTGAATTTTCCTCCCATAACTTAGAATGATAAAAAAGTATGGGCTCAGTGAGAATCAGAGTCCAGTTCCAGTTCATGAGAGGAAATGGGGTCCTGAAACAAATTGCATCCATAATATATGCAGACATATAAAAGGGAGCATGTTCTCCTTTTGATTTCAGAATTTTGTACTCCGCAATTTGCTTGGATAAGTTGTCTGATATCATTTTTACCAAACAAAAAGTATATCCCTTATCAACCTCATGAATTATGGAAACCTATTCTATGGTAAAGTGTGTAGTATTTTTCCTACCAAAAATTCTACAGAGCATCATGGAAGTTTACATGATATTATCATCATAGGATGTTGTAGAATATACACCATGGGTATCAAATTTGAACTTATTTTGATTACCCCACCAGGTTTTGACTATATCATGGACAATTCGGTCATACTTGGTGCATTCATCCTCCTCAAAATTCATTATAAATGATGCATTGTAAGTATATTGGGGGTTATGAGTTAATTTGTACATTAATTGAATGTCCTCAGGTTGAAAAGAGTTGACGACAATATTCTGGTGACTAAAGATGGTTCTCGTTGGGATATCCATGTGTTGTAGGGCCTAACTTATCATATCTGTGTAAGGCACTAGTTTCAGCCGAGAAACAAGTCTGTGTAGTTCAGACTTAGCCACATGCCTAAGATTAGTTGAAAACGTATCATCCTCTTCTTTCGCTGAATCATCGGGACAAAGAAAAAAATTATGTTATAAAATGTCATAAACCTGCTTCCAAGATTTGGTGACATTTGTTAATCGAGCAATACTACCTGAAAATATGTATGCACTTGGGTTTGATTCCTCATTCGATGAATCTTTATTCTTTCTTGTTTTTCATGGTGCCATGATTTTTGAAATATCAATTCAATCCTCCTATGAGAAGCAAAACCTGTGAGCTCACAATGTTTAATGCGAAAATTTCAAATGCTAATGGAAAAATGTTTTGAAATTTGAAATGCCTTTATTTACAAAAAACATTAATGTCTAGTTATCCTCACAATAATCTACTGACAAAGTAATCATTTTGAAATATGTCAAATTTATTTCATGGCAGTCACAACAGTTATCCCAATCTTTAAACCTAGCCAACAAAGCGTATTATTAATGATCCTAATTAAAATAACATACTTCGACAGTTCGACATTCAAGAGTTTTGAGTGGAAGACAATGGATATCTCCTGAAGGCTAAATTCACGGAGTAGTTAATGAACCATTAATTATTTTTCATTTTAATTAATCATGGTTTATAGTCACTTTTTAGTTTTATGTACTTTAGGACTTTGACATTTGGGAGTTTTGAATGCAACACAATGTATATCTCCTGAAGCCAAATTCATGAAGCAAATAATCAAACCATTTTAAGTACTTCAAGAATCTATAACTTAGGAGTTGATGCAGGAGCATCACAAGCGAGCTCGTAAAGCAAGCGTAAAGGTGAAGGAAAACTAGAATTGCACCAGCACACGTTTTGAGAACATTTTGAATTTCAAAGGATAAAGCATTAATGAAATATTTGAAAGGATGTATTTGCATTTATGTTTTGGAGATTGTAAACAGATCTTGAGCATTGCTCTCATTTGTCAGATATGGAGGTATTTAATTGTAATGAATGTAAAGTAGGTATCTTTAATTCTGATTAGATAGCTAGAGCTGAAAGAGGGAAAAATCTAGAAAGCTCCCTCGTAGGAGAGCTATAGAGAGCAAGAACATAGAGAAGAACATAGATTGTAGGATTGTATAAGTAGATAGTTGTTGCTATTGAACCCATGTACAGGAGCACTGGGATTAATATAAAAATGCTTTAATTCCATTTCATGGTGTTGTGGTGGTTGTTGTTTACTTCTATTTTTAATGGTATGTTTACCATTTTTCTTATGTTCTTTGTTATGCATTTGCTTCAATGCTATGTGTGTGTATTCTCTTGATTTCATGTTGAATGTATGAAGTCTGTGAGAAGAGAAGTATGAGTTTCAATTGTTTCTCTTCCTAAGAATTCCTACAAGGAGTGCAGTGAAGGTCCGCATAGAGTGCGTTGACAAAGTTCTGATTTTTATCTCAGAAAATCTCAGGAGGGATATCATTATTATTGTACCAGTGGAAATGCAAGTATCGCACAAAGCCGTGAAAGGTGTGCACAGGCGAGTGGAAGTATTAGAGTTTACCAACTGAGGAGGAAGCTTGAAGGACTGTTGTTGCAAGGGGTGCACAGAGTTGAATGGTCAAATAACTAGAGGTTATTGTGAATGCCACAAGGAGTGCACACAAGAATCCTTTGAAGCCTTGAACCCATAGAAGAGGTCAAGCTCAGGAAGGATAGATACTTCAAAGAATTCAAGGGAAGAACGAATCATGGAGTCACCTCGCAGAAGGTAAGATCAGAAGGAAAGACGCGAAGGTAATTGGGCAAAAGTCTTTGGGAAGTCTAAACGGACGGTCGAAATTCTCAGAGGGAGAATCGCCAAAGTTCCATGAGTCGTTGGATATTGCAGACTAGTGGGGAGATTAAGGCTGAGTGTCTTTCAACACTCGTAATCTCAGGAGGGATAGTGGATGTGGGATCCGGATCAACAAGATTCATTGATCTCGTATTCAAAATTTGTTGTTTCAGAATTCGGGGCGTGGAGGATGTTGTGACTCAGAGTCAAGAGTTGTGAACTCTCGATTCGCGAAGTCCCGATAGAAACAAGACTGTCAGATCATGGGGAGCTTATATATGTTGATCGTGATGAGGAGTCATCGCAATTTCAGTCACCGATGAAGGGTGTTGCTGCATTTCGAATCGCCGATAAGCGAAATCCCGAAGTGCCGAAGGATTTTTGGCCCCAGGTCACAGTCGAGGGGGTCATGTCAAGGAAGTCAAGGGAGGAGTCAAAGGCCTCGTTAGCCTTTTGGGGTTTTGGAGATTAATGAGTCAGAGGGATTTGCATCAGTGATCATGAAGTCATGAAAATCAGAAATAATTTTCGAGTGAAGGGTGTGGTCATGTCAGCTGGTCACGTGGGTAAGAGTTGGCGCTTTGTGCTTGTTTGCACAGGCATAACTCCTAATAAGGACCTGTGGATAGACACTTTTGTGTTGAGGATTTCTTGAGGGGAATTAAAGAGTCAATCGGATTCAAAGGGGATATTAAGAACGATCCTAGACCAGGAGGTTGTGTAGAAGCTGTTGAGGTAGGTGTGTTTGTGTCAAGGTGGTATCATATCCTACAATATTTGTTTTCTGTAAGAAGGATAGGACAGAAGGCAAGTTGTGATTCGAATTCTGCATGGAACAGATTGAAACAATGCCGCCTAGAAGACGTCAAGATAAACCAATGCCTGATCCACCTGTGGTAAGGGAAATGAGAGAACTCCTTGCTCGATTAGATGCTATGGAGACAACTCAGAGATGGAAAGTCGATGCTGGAGATGTTAGTGAGGTTGAAAGTGAAAATGAGGTTGGAGTTGGAGAAGAAGTTGCAGTCAAAGATGCTGTAGAAGAACGCATATTCAGAGTTGTTGTAAGAATAGGTTCCAGAGAAAAAATGGACATTCTGATCTACGAAGGCAAATTAGATGTTGAGGAGATGCTAGATTGGTTTAGAGCTCTGGACAAATACTTCGACTATGAGGATGTCAAGGAAGATAAGAAAGTTAAACATGTTGTCACTAGACTTAAAGGGCATGCAGCACTGTGGTGGGATGAACTGCAGGTATATAGGAGTTGCAAGAGTAAGCAAAAACTCAAAAGCTGGGATAGAATGGTTGCAAAGATGAAAGCCAAATTTATACCCAGGGACTACCAAATTAATCTGTTTTGAAGAATCCAAAATTTGAGACAGAAAGGGATGACAATGAAGGAGTATACTAAGGAGTTTTACAGGTTAAACATTAGAGCTGGTCATCGAAAAAGTGATGATGCAAGGGTTGCCAGATACATGAATGTATTGAGATACGAGATTCAGGATGAAATAAGCATGTTGACCATCAGGAAGGTGGAAGATGCTTATCAAATGGCTCTGAAGGCTGAAGAAAAATTGGCCCAAAAAAAAATCAAAGAGGGAGAGGTAGAAGTCAGAGCAGAGGCAAATAAATTGCCCAAGACAGAGTACAAAAGCCCAAGGATGAAGAAAATAAACCTCATACTCACCCAAAAAGAGGAGGAAGTTCACAAGGAAGACAATATGCCGACACAAATACTTTTCCACGAGCCAGAGGAAGAGGAAGAGGCAGAGGTGGTGAGATAAAATGTTTTTTCTTTGGAAAGATCAGACATAATTCTTATGAATGTACTGATAGGAAAAGAGACGGAGGTAAAGATCATATTTCAGAAGCGCAGAAGAGAAATGTTGAGGAAGAAGATGCAGAAGGTGGAAGATCCTTAATGATGAGGAAAATTCTTTTAAAGCTAGAGAAGGAGATAGAGAGTCCAGTCCAAAGAAACAATTTGTTTAGAATTGCTTGCAAGACCAAGGATAGGGTATGCAAGGTAATAGTGGATAGTGGAAGTACAGATAATTTAGTCTCCATGAAAATGGTGGAAAAGCTAGAATTGGAGACAGTTGCACATATGAGCCCATACAGAGTCTCGTGGTTGAAAAAAGAACTTCAGGTAGCTGTCACTAAATAATGTTTAGTTGAATTTAAGATAGGGGGATATAAGGATGAAATTTTGTGTGATGTTATTCCCATGGATGTATGTCATCTTTTGTTGGGGAGACCATGGAAATATGATAGAAATGTTGTTCACGATGGGAGAAAGAACACATATACCTTAGAGAAGAATGGTAGGATGCATATGTTTCTGCCAATTAAAGATAAGGAGGTAAAAACAGAGACGGACAATACTATACTTCTCATGAGTGGGAAGGAACTTCTTGATGAATTCAAGAAATAAGAAGACATGTAGTTTGTTGTAGTGAGAAAACGCAGAGTCATTTTGACAAGTACCGAGATAGACGATCTACCGGAGGAAATTCAAGAACTACTAGAGAATTTCGATGATATTGTAGTGGATGAATTACCTTGTTTGTTGCCACCTATCAAAAGTATAAGCCATCACATTGACCTTATACCTGGAGCGAGTTTACCAAACAAAGAAGCGTACAGATTAATGCCGTTGGAAAATGAAGAGGTCAAGAAGAAAGTCCAAGATTTGACGGACAAAGGATTGGTTAGAGAAAACTTGAGTCCATGCATTGTTCCAACAGTGCTAAGCACAAAAAAGGGTGGTGGATGGAGAATGTGTACAGACTCGAGGGATATAAATAAGATTACCATCAGGTATAGATTTCCTTTACTGAGGATGGATGACTTGATGGATTGCTTAAGTGGATCAATTTTTTTTTCAAAGATTGATTTGAAAAGTGAATATCATCAGATTATAATGAGGAAAGGTGATGAATGGAAGACAACATTCAAAACAAATGAAGAACTATATGAATGGATTGTCATGCCGTTTGGTTTGACGAATGTGCCCAATACTTTTATGAGATTGATGAACGAAGTCTTGAAGGATTTCATTGGGAAATTTGTGATTGTGTATCTTGACGATATACTAATTGTCAGTAAGACTGAGGAGGAAAACTTGAGACATTTAAGTCTAGTAATGAGGAGGTTACAACAACAGAAGTTGCTAATAAATTTGAAGAAGTCGTCTTTCATGAAGACATAACTCATTTATTTGGGTTTTGTGATCTCTTCGAATGAATTGAAGATGGATCTGGAGAAAGTAAAAGTAATCAGAGATTGGCCATCGCCAAAGAATATCTTTGAAGTTTGAAGCTTCCATGGATTGGCTAGTTTTTACAAGAAGTTCATTAGAAATTTTAGTGGAATTTCTGCACCAATGATGGACACAGTCAAGAAAAGACATAAATCTTTTCATTGGACAAAGGAAGCAGAGAAAAGTTTTAAGTTGCTGAAGGAGAAAATAACTGGACAACCAGTTTTGGTTCTGCCAGGTTTTAGTAAAACATTCCAAGTCAGATGTGACGCAAGTGGATTTGCGATTGGAGCAGTCTTAAGTCAAGACAATATGTCGATTGCATACTCCAGTGAGAAGTTGAACGATGCAAAGATGAAATATTCCATGTATGACAAGGAATTTTATGCATTCATACAGGCGCTGAAGAAGTGGAGGCATTACTTGGTTCCAAAGGAGTTTGTATTGTATAGTGATAACCATGCTTTACAATTCATAACTCGACAGGAGAAGTTGAACCAGAAGCATGCAAAATGGGTTGAATATATGCAGAATTTTACTTTTATTATAAAGTATATTTCTGGAACTGCTAACAAGGTTGTTGATGCATTGAGCAGGAAATGTTTGATTCTACAGGAGTTTAGAGTGAAAAAATTAGGTTTTGACAATCTCAAGGAGATGTACAGAGATGATGCATATTTTAAAGACGCTTATGAAGCATGTGAGAATCCATTTCTCAGAGACAGAAGCCAATGGACTGAATACTTGATTCAGGATGGACTGTTATTCAAGGGAAATCAGTTGTGTATTTTGAAGGGTTCCATGAGAGAGAATCTTTTGAAGGAAAAACATAGTGGGGGAATGGATGGACATTTCGGCCATGATAAGAATTTTGCACAACTGAATGGATGATACTATTGGCCAGGGATGAGGACAGATGTCAATAAATTTGTGAACAGATGCAGAATTTGCTAGCATGCAAAGTGGAAAAGACAAAATATAGGATTGTATCAACCATTTCCAGTACCAGAGAGGCTATGGGATGTGGTAAGCATGGATTTTGTGTTAGGACTGCTGAGGACATAGAGGGGTTGTGACTCCATATTTGTGGTAGTCGATAGATTTTCGAAAATGGCACATTTCATACCATGTCAAAAAACCAGTGATGCAACTCACATTGCAAATCTGTTTTTCAAAGAAGTTGTTAGACTTCACGGCTTACCCAGGAGTGTTGTTTCGGACAGGGATACCAAATTTGTTGGTCATTTTTGGAGGACACTGTGGAAGAAGTTGGGGACAAAATTTTATTTTAGCTTAGCATATCACCCTCAAACAGATGGACAAATCGAGGTAGTGAATCGAAGTCTAGGAGATTTATTGAGGAGTTTAGTAGTTGAACATCACAGTCAGTGGGATCAGATTTTGCGACAAGAGGAATTTGCATATAACAACTCACCCAATAGAAGCACAGGACAGAGCCCATTCCAGATAACGTATAGGATGCAGCTGAAGGGAGTATCTGAATTGAGAGACTTAGGGTAGAGCCAATTCGGGAGTGCTGAGCAGAGGATTTTGCAGTGGAGATGCAAGAGATTCACGACAAGATTAAAGAGTGACTAAATAATTCCAACCAAGAATACAAGCGTAGAGCAGATCAACATAGAAGAGAACTTCAGTTTGAAGTGGGAGATTTAGTTTTAGCGCATCTAAGAAAAGAAAGGTTCCCAAGGGGGACATATAATAAGCTAAAGATGAAAAAGATAGGGCCATGCAAGATTTTGAGGAAATTTGAGGCCAATTCTTATGAAATAGAATTTCCAGATGGGGTAGGAATATCACCCATATTCAACATAGCAAATTTGTATCCTTACAGAGCTGATGGAGAAGGAACAGATGAGGATCAGACATAAGTTCAATGGGTCAAACAGTTGCCTGTAGCTAAAAATCCACAAATGGAAAAGATAACTGACCATAGAATTGGGAAGAAGACCCGAAGGAAGACATACTTTGAATATTTGGTCAAATGGAAGGGATACCCAATTAAGGATGCCAGTTGGGAAAGTGAATCAGATATCCAAAGACATGGACAGACGGTGCAGGAGATCATGAATAGGAGTTCATGAATTTTTCAGCCAACGGAGTATGATGCAGGAGCATCGCAAGCGAGCCTGTAAATCAAGCACAAAGGTGAAGGACAACTAGAATTGCACCAATGCACGTTTTGAGAACATTTTGAATTTCAAAGGGTAAAGCATTAATGAAATATTTGAAAGGATGTATTTGAATTTATGTTTTGGAGATTGTAAATAGATCTTGAGCGTTGCTCTCATCTATTAGATATGGAGGCATTTAATTGTAATGAATGTAAAGTAGGTAGCTTTAATTCCAATTAGACAGCTAGAACTGAAAGAGGGAAAAAACTAGAAAGCTCCCTCGTAGGCATTGTATTGTAATAAAAAATTCTCATTGTAAGTTGGAGAGTTGTAGAGAGCAAGAACATAGAGAAGAACAAAGATTGTAGGATTGTATAAGCAGATAGTTGTTTCTATTGAACCCATGTATAGGAGCACTGGGCTTAATATAAAAATACTTTAATTCCATTTCATGGTGTTGTGGTGGTTGTTGTTTACATCTATTTTAATGGTATGTTTATTGTTTTGCTTATGTTCTCTGTTATGCATTTGCTTCAATGCTATGTGTGTGTACGCTCTTTATTTCATGTTGAATGTATGAAGTCTGTGAGAAGAGAAGTATGAGTTTCAATTGCTTCTCTTCCTAAGAATTCCTGCAAGGAGTGCAATGAAGGTCTGCATAGAGCGCGTTGATAGAGTTCTGAGTTTCATCTTAGAAAATCTCAGGAGGGATACTGTTGTTCTTGTACCAGTGGAAGTACAAGTATTGCACAGAGCCGTGCAAGGTGTGCACAGGTGAGTGGAAGTCTTAGAGTTTACTAATCGAGGAGGAAGGTTGAAGGACTGTTGTTGCAAGGGGTGCACAAAGTCGAAGGGTCAAATAACCAGAGGTTATTGTGAATGTCACCAGGAGTGCACGCAAGAATCCTTTGAAGCCTTGAACCTGTAGCAGAGGTCAAGCTCAGGAAGGATAGATACTTCAAAGAATTCAAGGGAAGAATGAAGCCTAGATTCACCTCGCAGAAGCTAAGATCAGAAGGAAAGATGCCAAGGTAATTGGGTAGAAGTCTTTGGGAAGTCTGAATAGACGGTTGAAATTATCAGAGGGAGAATCGACGAAGTTCCGTGAGCCATTGGATATTGCAGACCAACGGGGAGATTAAGGTTGAGTGTCTTTCAACACTCGTAAGCTCAAGAGGGATAGTGGTCATGGGATCTAGATCAACAAGAGTCGTTGATATCGTATTCGAAATTTGTCATTTCAAAATTCGAGGCGTTGAGGATCTTGTGACTCAGAGTCGAGAGTTGTGAACTCCGGATTCGCAAAGTCCCAATAGAATCAGGACCATCATATCACAAGGAGCTCAGATTTGTTGATCGTGATGAGGATTCACTGCAATTTCGGTCATCGGTGAAGGGTGTTGCTTCATTTCGAATCGCTAATAAGAAAAATCCCGAAGTGCCGAAGGATTTTTGGCCCTAGGTTGCAGTCGGGGGGGTCACGTCAAGGAAGTCAAGGGAGGAGTCAAAGGACCCATTAGCCTTTCAGGGTTTCGGGGATTAATGAGTCAAAGGGATTTTCATCAGTGATCGTGAAGTCGCGAAAACCAGAAATACTTTTCGGGTGAAGGGTGTGGTCACGTCAATTGGTCATGTAGGTAAGAGTTGGCGCTTTGTGCTTGTTCGCATAGGCGTAGCTCCTAAGAAGGACCTATGTATAGACACTTGTGTGTTGAGGATTTCCTATGGGGAATAAAAGAGTCAATCAAACTCAAAGGGGAGATTAAGAATGATCCTAGACCAGGAGGTCATGCAGAACTTGATGAGGTAGGTGTGTCTACGTCAGGAGCTCCGGGAGTTCGTGAGCTTGTATATGCGGTGAGTACTTCGACAATTCAAAATTCAAGAGTTTTGAATGAAAAATAATGGATATCTCCAGAAGGTTGAATTAACAGAGTGATTACTTATCGTTAATCATGATTGATTAAACTTTCTTAATTCATTTATATTCATTGTTTTATTGTCATGATCATATATGCTTTGGCACTTTGGTGCTTCTTTGAAATTGTTCTTTAATTTATCTCCTGAAGGACAATCTTTCGGAGTGATGTGGCAATGATGAAATCACTTTTGATGATGTGTCATAAAAAGGTGAGTGACATGTATGTTACCTAAAATCATGCAAATGATCTAACCAAAATGCCAAAAAGAAGTGACATGTGTCAACACAAATAATTTTTTTTGACAGGTGGCATGTGACTCATCAGTAGATCATTTTTTCACGAGATCCTATCTCCGAGACTCTTGAGCTTCGCAACTGCAGGGTTTTTTAATCTTTTAACACTTTGAATTTGAAATTCTGAAATCATGAAGTCTCGAAGTGACTTTGTAACTTTTGTTTAAAACTCGTGCAACTTTAAAATTTCGAAATTGGGAGAGTCGTCGATACAGATGAATAACATTTTTTTAACGGATGAAAAATGATGTGCCCTGTCAAGATATAACAATCATATATTTTATTCCAAAAAAGAACAATACCCCTAAGTTTTTTGTGTTTTATTTTTAAAAGACCAAAACAAGAAATACATCAAAGTCTAATTTTATTTGAAATTTTCTAAAGTGTTCTAACAGTACCCTTGCCACTACCAAATCTATGTCCAAATATGATATTCCTCCTCTTTAAGATGGAGAAATATCGAATCTTCTTGCATCTAAGAGTTGTGCATATTTCCAAGGAATGGAAAGGAAATGAAATAACATTCCTATAAATTCTTCTCAGTGTTTCTATAAATTAAGACACTTACAAAATACAAATAGAATTCAATATAACAATACTCACCCTAGATGAGACTACAAGTTGTGAGGGAATTGACTTCCTTAGTTACCCTATCCCCTCAAATATTCCTCCATGAAAGAGTTACAAAAATCAATTAATGGGAAAATCAAAATCCCTAAAAACAGTTCCATTCATGTTGGATAAGAATTTCATCAACTAATTATCTCACTAGGAATATTCTAGGCATTAATGAAGATTGGCTAGGAGGTGGAGCACTAGGTGAAACAACTTACTCTAAGGTAACAATGGGGATGGGGTGGATATAGTTGCAACAACCATACACACAACCAATGTAGATGTAACTATAGTAGATGGAATGATAGTTGTTGAGGAAATGGATGCAAGAAGGGGTGCTACAATAGGGAAGACTAGTACAGGGTGGAAGGGTGCAACAACAATGTATGGATGGAATGGAAAAGATTGGTGGTGGTAAGTGGTAAACCTCCATGGGATATGGGATGATTTTCAACTAAATTGAGAGGAACTAATGTGGCACATGATGACATGGTTCCCAAGTGTTAAATTATGAGCTTGATTCCTTTTGCGGATTTATTCTTTTATTTTGTTCAACACTTTGATTCCATCTTAATACACTTCAACAATACCAAATCATAATCGAATAGCAATAACTATGTAGATAAGTAAGCATGGAAATAAACAACACACATATCCTGGGGAAACCCTGTACAGGGAGAAAAAACCCCAACAAATGATATTCCTTTATTGCATTAATAATGCAAGATCACTTACAAATAGCCACCATGAATGTTCTACTCTTAAAGAGCTTCCCAAGATGAATCTGACCTGACAAAAATCTAAGATACCTTATTGAAATACACCTCTGATATGTTGCCTCTATTGTTGATATACAACACTGATATGATGTTGATATATGCCTCTGATATGAAACCTCTATTGCTGATATACATCATTGATATGCTGCTTTGGTATGCTGCATGTTTATCATTGATATGCTCCTCTATTGCTTCTCCCTTAACCTGCATATCAAAAATGTCTTGAAGAGAGAGGTCAACCTATTCTTATATAGGCTGAAGAGGATAAGAGGAGAGGCTTGAAATAGTAACGTGTTTGCACGCTTTAATCATAGCTCAACTTCATACTTTAGTTCAAACTTAGAACTAGACTTGAGACTTCAATTTCAACTCAACTTTACACTTTAGTTCGAAAAT
>CBVK0101220137.1:0-12522 GCA_900067695.1 Picea abies | reverse complement strand
GCATGAGGGGGGAGTGAAGTGGCATGCATCCAGTGATTGCAACATGTGCCAGGCGAGAGGGTGGGGGTTGTTGTTTGGTCACCTGCATCCAGGGTAGTGGATTCCTTGAGTGCCATGTCGATACAAACCTGCTTGAAGGAGTCACTGGATAGATCCTCTATGGTAAGTTCCTTAAGGTCGGTATTTTCCTTGAAGTTTTCATTGGATATTATATCTTCCAGGGATTTCACCTTGCATCAGACATGGAGGAAGGAGATGGAGTCCTCGAGATCCAGGAGTTGAACAAGATGATGAAGGCCCTAGTCCAAGCACCAACTGGGAGATAATTTTGATCTCTAAGAGCCATTTTTCATGCGGATAGCCAGAGAGATGATAAGATGAGAGTCTCCTTCAATTAAGAGAGGGAACAATGCATGTTGCTTGGCAATTTGAGTCCATGGAGGACACCTAAGAGTTTTGTTGCATTGTTTTTGTCATGCCCTATGTTCCCGTAATAAAGAAGAACAATTCCCCCCTTGTTATTTATGAAAGCACCTCCAAAACCCACAGGCCCAGGATTACCTTTTGAGGCACCATCATAATTGAGTTTAAGGAAACCAGAGGGAGGGGGGCACCAGTGATCTGGACTGTAAGGGGCCCTCGTGCAAGGTTTTGTGGAAGGGGAAGTCCCAAGAGTGTCAGGGTGGATGTCCCAATGCTAAAGGAGTTGTGCTTCATTAGTCAGAGCTTTGAAGTCAAGGTCAGACCAACAGTGGAGAATGATTGTCTCTAGAAAATATTTTTTGCAGATGGTCTAAAGGGTGTCTTCAGAAGAAGATTTATCTTCAAAAATGCATCGGTTGCACTCTTTCCATATGTTCCAAACTAGGAAGACTGGGAGAAATTGCCAAAGGCAGTTGAGTATTGGATTTTGATATGTACTATCAGCCCATTTTTTGAGCGTATGGGTGATGTCACCATAAATTCAATCAGAAATATTGCATATAATCATTAATTTGTCCCATAAATTACTGGAGAAGGTGCAGTTGTTATGTAGATGATCTGTGAATTCTTCATTTTTTTTTGCAGAGAACACATCTTGAGGGGCCATAGAATCCTCTTTTGAGGATGTTGTCCTAGTTGAGGATGTGCCTGTGAAAAAATTGCTAAATAAAAATTGAGATCTTTGGCCAAGTATTTACAGCCCAAAGCTCGACCGAGCCTGGGTCTGGAGGATCAGGCATGGGAGGAGTGAGGAGTTGATATGATTATTTGATGGTGAAGGTGCCTCTTGGAATATAACCCCATTTGAGCTTGTGATTGTTTGGATTGATTCTGATTTTTTGATTACTAACGTCTTGCACAATTTGTGTTCGGGTTTCTCGCTACAGATGAGGGAGAGAAGTGTGGAGCGGTAGCTAGTGCCTGAAGTATTGCATATTTATGGTGTGCCTGTATTCATTGACCTTATCATTTCCTTGAGGTGAAAATTTATGCTGACTTTCCAAAATTGGAAGTTGCTTCCAAGAGTCTAACCAGAAGTTTGTAAGGGCCCCATTTCCGATTTCCCAAAAACTGTGTTGTTGGATGAGGTGGCATTGAATATTTTCTGAGTTCCAAATGAGAGAGCCTTGGGTGGTAGGAGTGAATTAGATCAAGTTGTGAGGGCCCTAGTTTGGGGAATATTTGTTGTGCTAGAGCTGCGCCCAAGGAGTGGATGTGTTGGAAATTGAGTTCCACTAGGTTTTAGCATAGAGAGTTTCATTTCTTTTTGTAGGGTCCCTGAGGCTGAGGCCACCCATATTCTTTAGTAAGAAGATGGTGTCCCATTTGACCAGAGCCCATTTGTGAGTGTTATTTCCCCTGATCCAAGGAAAGGCGCATTGTAATTTCCATACGGATTTGAGAACCCATTTGGGGGCAACAAGAACATAGAAGAGATATAGCGACATTGTCTATAGTGTAGATTTTAGGAGAATGAGTCTCCCTGCAAGACTGAGAGTTCTGAAAGTCCAGGAGGTTATCTGTTGAGTTAATTTGTATACAATTTCTTTCCAATTAGAGTGTTTGATGGCTGAGGTGATTAGCGGAGGACCCAAGTATTTGGAGGGGAGAGGAGAGAGAGGAGGAAGTGAAGCCTAGGGTTCATGATATGATTTTTTGAGTGAGAGGGGGCGTGTTGAAGAAGAATATGAGAGATTTGTCCAAGTTTATGGTGGCGCTCAAGGCATTTGAGAAGGTGTCGAATAGGAGTTTGAGGGTGCATGCTTCTTGGATAGAGGGGTGGCCTAGTAGAAGGTTTTCATCCACAAATTGTTGGTGAGTCAGAGGTTGAATCTTATGGAGCTTCAAGCCTTTAAGAGTGCCACTGATGGTGGAATTTTTTAACATTCGACTTAAGACTTCATCCATGAGGATAAAGAGAAAGGGAAAGAGGGGATCTCCCTGATGGATTCCATGGGAGGGGAGGAAGGTTGGGGAGGGATATACATTGATAAGAACCAAAAAGAAGGAAGAAGAGAGGAGGGAGAGGATCTAATGAACCCAGTCTTTACTGAAGCCAAAGGCTGGGAGGGTATTCTCAATGTACTCCCAGCTGAGGCAATCAAAAGATTTGGAAAGGTTTAGTTTGAGTAGCGTGTCCAGTGTCTTGGTGGATTTTAGGGACTGAATGACTTCATGGGAGAGAATGATTCCATCAAGAATCTACCTTCCCTCAACATATCTTGTTTTCTCCAAAGATATAAGCAAGGGAAGAAGAGGCTTTAACCTGTTGGCTATGTCTTTAGTGATGATATTATAGATAACATTTCATAGAGCTATGGGTCGATACTTACTTGGGACAACAAAATTTTCCTCTTTGGGGATCAAGGTGAGGATGGTGGCATTGAGGTCAGGGAGGACCCACTAATGGTTGTGCGATTCCTTCACAATGTTGAGAATGTCCAGCTTGAGTATATCGCAACAGGCATGTTAGAAGTTGATTGTGAAACCATCGAGTCGAGGGGTTGTATATTCTTTCATTTGAATGACACTAGCATCTCTCTTGATGAGTGATTGGGCGCATGAGGGTGGCGTTGTGTTGATCAGTGACTATGCTAGGGATGTGGGAGGTAACCCTGTGGATGGAATCCCCCCTGAGGCAGTTCTCCTCTGTGAGAAGATCAATGTAGTAGGATACCAACTCTGTCTTAATGTCCTTATGGTTTTCAAGCCTGGTTCCATCTTCCATTTTAAGGCTGAAGATTTTGTTCTAGATTTTTTCTTGGATAGTAGATTGGTGAAAGAAAGAAGTATTTCACTCGCCCTCTTTCAGCCAAGAGATTTTGGATTTTTGTTTCTATAGCATTTCTTTTTGTTTACATCTTTCTTCCATTTGGGACTGAAGCTATGTTTCTTTGTGTGTGAGAGTGGGCGAGTGACATTCAAGGATGATATGTTGCTGAAGGAACTCCATATCCTTTTCTAGAGCGGTTTTGGCTGAGAAGATGTTCAGAAAGGTCGTTTTATTCCACTCCTTTAGATGTTTCTTTAGCCCTTTTAGTTTTTGTTGGAACTTGTACATTTTGGTGCGGTCGGGGGGTGGGTGATCAAACACCAACGTTGGATCATGTGTTTGAAGGCAGGGCTAGATAGCCAATTTTTTTCAAATTTGAAAGGGTGGTAGCGGTTCTTGTCTTTTTGGTGCCAGTAAAGGAAAATAGGCCAATGGTCTGAGCCTGAGGAGGGGAGGATGGTGGAGGAAATCTCATCCTTGGTTGTTGGAATATATTTAGAGACTAGAAACCTATCAAGACATGAGGCAATATGCCAGATACCTCCACACCAGTTGTTCCAGGTGTAGATTCCATTCGTGGGTTCTAGATCTACCCGTTCATTACTTTCAATGAAGTTTTTAAAGTTGTTGTCCTCCTGCGAGAGAGTGCGGTGCACACCTTTTTTTTACCAAAGGTTGGTGATGAGTTTGAAGTCTTCTCCGAGGATCGAGTTATGTATGGGATTTTATTGCTTGTAACAATCCATAAAATTGAGATTGGTTTTTTTATCAGCAGATTGAGCTCCATAAATAGTGGTGATGAAGCCATGCATGTCCGTGCCAAGTTTGACTTGGTCTGCAATAGTGATGTATTTTATTAATATATTTGAGTGTGATTACATATTACATTTGTTAGGATTGTAGGCCTTTCAACTCATAGGCTCCTTGGCCTAAATCACACAAGCACTAAGTCCTAAATCACACAAGCACTAAGGCCTAAATCACACAGGAAGTCAAAAGATATATACAAAGGCACTCTGGCCCAAAACATCCTGGATCACCAACCTTTAAAGCATATGTACATATACAATTAGGGTTCAACATAGGGATATTACATATGGTGACTTTGAGTTTGAAATTTTTTAAATGAAAAAATTGGAGAGCAAATTGAGAATACCTTATGATATATTTTCTTGCTAATGTATGTATTTTTCTTATTGGTTGTTATGTTGTTGTGTGGAGGTTAACTTTGTTGCTGTAGAGTAGTTTAGAAGTCGCCGAATGAGTCTGTAGAGAACAAAAATTCCTATATATAGTTGAAATGAAGAAACAAATGATTTTTCATATTGTCTTGAGGATTTGGATTCTTTTTGAGAAAGAGGAAAGTTGTTTTATTTAAATAAATTGATGGTTGAAGATTTTGTTGATGTGTTTGACATGTTCATGTAGAAAACAAATAATCCTATAGCTTGTTCAAAATGTAAAATAAAGATGTTTTTCAGATGGTCCTTACCATAATGATGCTTCTGGTATTGGAAAAAAATTGTCATCCTTTGAAAAAGTTGTTTCTATAGATTTTTGGATTTCTTGTAAACGATCCTGCAGAAAACCCTAATTCTTATAGCTTTTCCTAGTTTTATTTTATCGGCCTATGTGGGGGGAATAAAGTGTTGCAAACTAGGAAAAAAATTTGCAAATGATTCTTGGGAACATGAAAAGTTATATAAGTGGAGGAGAATGAAATATTATGAATGTATTCTATCTGGATGAAAATTAGGTAGGTTGACATGCTATGGAATGTTACAAATATGGGAAGTGAGAATATGAAAAATGATGAATGGATATGAGGACTAAAAAATTTGAAGCTTGTTACTCATCTCTTTATTTATGAATGTGTTTTCTTCTCTTAGCTTTGGTGAAATTCATACTTAGCTTTGAACGATTTATAGGCATCCAATGTTTTGTTGTTATTGTTGGCCGCATGCACTTCCTATTATTGTTTAGCATTTTTTATTCTACTGATATTTTATTTTTGTGTCAGAGATGAGGTCCTGGGATGATCTAGAGTGCCTTTGATTCCTACAAAAAATGTATTAGTATATATTTTTTCATTTTTTCATTTTTTCATTTTTTTTCCTTCAAGGCAATGGTTCCATTGCTAGTTTTCACCATTGCCTTGCCTTGTCGTGCCTTGGAAGTTTTTCATGATCAGGTATATTTATTTCTCAAGTCTAAGACTACCTCCAAGGAGGTTTTCAATCAAGGTATTTATTATTTTATTTTTTTATTTCCCTCAATTCTTGGATGGATTGAGAGCATTTGTTGTATCAATCACATCCAATTTTTTTTCTCTCACTATGTTTGTAAATTATTCCCTTGCTAGAGGCTTGTTGTATATATTTATCCTAAATCCATTCCATAATAAGGGAATTCCTTTTTCATCCTA
This sequence comes from Picea abies, assembly GCA_900067695.1. Classification (NCBI taxonomy): domain Eukaryota; kingdom Viridiplantae; phylum Streptophyta; class Pinopsida; order Pinales; family Pinaceae; genus Picea; species Picea abies. The sequence continues at coordinate 6,841 of CBVK0101220137.1, read as the reverse complement.
TGGTACTTGTACTGAGCCATTTTCATGACACTTCTCGATGATGTATGGCCCCAACCATATCGTCATCAATTTTCCTTTGAATTCCTTTAATTTGGAGTCAAATAATAGTAACTAGTCTCCTTTCTTGAATTTACCATGTTTGATTCTTTTATTATGCCACATATTTCTTTTTCTTTGTACAAATTTAGTGTTGAAGAGTGCCTGCATTCTATATTCATCAAAGGGATTCAATTGTTGCAATCTTTCTTGTTGTGATGATGAGATGTCCATTTTTAGTTTAGATGTTTTTATTAAAGTGACAAATTTAAACTCAGTGGGAAATATGGCCTTTTTACCATAAAATATCTCATAGGGTGTAAACCCTATTGTAGTTTTCCATGTTATATTATATTCCCATACTACCTCTATCAACTTCTTTTCCTAATCCTTTCTTTTCATGCTCACTGTTTTGGTGATGTTGTTCACTAATTCTCTGCTGGACACTTCATCTTGTCCATTTGATTGTGGGTGATAAGGAGTAGACATTGTGTCACGGATATGATGTTGTTCCATGATTTATTCTATGATTTTGGAGGTGAAGTGATCTCCTTAGTCCGTGACTATCTACTTAGGGTACCCAAATCTTGAAAATGTGCTCTCTTGAAGGACTTCAACCACTTTTTTTTATGTAGATACTTTCATTTCTTTTACTTCAACCCACTTGGTTAGGTAATGTGTACATACTAGAATGTATATTTTCTAGACTAAAGTAGGGTCAATGGCCCCCACAAAGTCGCCCCACTTTTCAAAAGTTTCAAGTGAGATGTGGGGTTGTAAAATAATTTCATTTATTTTGGCTGGTTTCCCCATCCTTTGACACTCATCACAGTGAGGTATATTGTTGAGAATTCGTGAGTAAAGTAGAACAATAACAACCAACCTACAAAATTTTGTAGAATGTCCTTTTTTATGCATAGTTTCCTTCACGCGACTCATCATGGAAGGAATGGAGGATATCATGCACTTCATATTATCTTATACATATTCTAAAGATATGATATGGGCCAAGCATAAACAAGTATCCTGCAATCCAAGTGTAAGTTGTACTTTTCCTTACTATCTTGCATCTATCTCTGTAAGAAAGATGCTAAGGAAACCTCCATGTTGTCAAATATTTGCATATATCAACAAACCAAGGGGTTTGTACTGAAATTGCAAAGATTTTCTCATATGGAAAATCATCATCTATCATGTCTCCTATAGAATTTGTTAGTCTTGACAAAAAATATGCAACAACATTTTTCTTTCCTGGTTTGTCAACAATCATTAGACCAAATTTTCATAGTAATAATAGACACCTAATTGTTATTGTTACACATTATTTTTGTCACCCCTATGACCATTAATGATGTAAACCTATCCTTTTTCTTTAGAAGGATCAGTGGCCCAAATTCCTGAAGAAAGAAGGGAGAAGAACTTTGCTTGAGAGAAGAAATTGTATTTTTCTTTGTAAAAATCTTAATAAGGAAGATCGTCGTAGGTTGCACTATCCACAGGGTGTGACGATGCCTGATCGTCACCCTCTACCCTGAAACTAGTCTACGATCTCTCCGCAGGCTTCTCTATGGCTAGGTTGCGACAATTTTTGTACGTGGGAAAAATGGGCATCTTCTCGATGCTTCTAGAAGGAGAAGCTTCTATGGTGAGGTGGCCTTCGAACGGTTTGGATCTTACTTTCTTTCATGATTTAGTGGGATCATCCTAACCTCCTCACCTTATCCTCTTCAACTTATAAAAGGAGAGGAGCTCTCATGGAGAAAGTTATCTTGATGAGAGTTTGAGTTATCTTGTAGCTTGGAGTTTTTGGAGTTTATATGGTGGCTTTGAGTTTTGCTTTGTCAATATAGATTGTGGGTGAATTTCAGATCTATGATCTCCAAATCCATGGAGTAGAATTGTGTGGGAAGCAAGGAACTATTGGAAGGAACCTGACAGCATTAAGGCATCTAGTTGTATCTTTCTTCCACATTCTTTAATACAGATATACTTTTCTTTCCCATATGAATGTTATTTGTTCACATTGTATGATTCCTTGATCACGTACATAGTTTCATATCAAATAGACTCTATTATTCTTGTCTTCGTTGGCTTGTATTCCTTTGCAGATATTTCTCCATAAGCCTCACGACAGAGCTTTGATTGCATTGGCGAAGACAGATCCTCAATATCTAAAAGGTATGTTCTAGATCCATTTCTCATTTGATAATTGAAATCTAAGGAAAGAGTAGTGTATTGTCTTGTTTTGTTCTAGTTTCATAGTGAAGCTAGGGGGATTGATTTGTGTTCACGCTTAACAATTAGCCCGATAACAAAATTGGTGACCATACTGGGGAACAGATTGTTTTCATAGTTTGTCTTACTTTATTACTTTGGTTTCTTGGGTTCTGTTTTCTAAGTCACTGGGAGATCCAGCTTGACTCTCAAACTGTTAAACTTCATTGGAAAAACCTTGATGCTTTTATTTTTTCCATTTTTTCCTTTGATCGTCGCACCCTCCCTTGAGGGACAGTGCGACGATCCAAGATTGATGCACCTTTCCCTTTTGACAGAGTGTGGCGACATCGCACTGTATTTTTTCTCTAGCCTACGATGACTCGGGATCGTTGCTCTGTGTTGGTCTTACAACCTACAAAGATTTGGGAAATTTTTAGCTATTGGTCATTTTTCCTTACCCAGATCTGTGATAAGTGTTTTAGGTGATTTGTTGGGTCTATTTATAGTCTGCCTAGCAACTTTCAATCTAATTTTAGCCATATTTGCTTTGTTTTAGATTTTTTTCTTTTGAAATATTTTATCTCTTTCTTTGAGTGTCTTTCGGTTACAAAGCTTTGTTTTTCTTTAGAATTGATTAGTGAAAAGAACACTTTTTTTTTTCTGAATAACTCATGCTAACAGAGAAACTTTGTTTGAGTTGTGTTTGTTTTTAAGTGATTTTCTATTGATTTTAGCTATCTTTGAAACAAAAATTTTTAATTTCTTACTTTATATTAGATTGGGGGAATCTTTGCATTTGAAGTAGCGAAATTGCATGATTTTGGGTATTTTTGGTCTTGAATCCTATATTAGTGTACGATCTCTTTTTCTCATTTCTTGAGAATCTTGATATTGATGAGTTTAATAAAATTTTGGTACATTGTGCATATGGGAATGATAAACGTTTTCTCCTTCTCGTGATATAGCTTTCATCGAAGTGAAATATTTGCATTCTCATTTCTTTTCATTATTTCAAGTTGGTCAAAACATCATTTAGTCCACGCCATTTTCCTCTTGAATAAAAACAGCCTTAAAATAAAGTGCTTATAAAATTTGATTAGAATTTTTTATATTTACTGGTAGAAAACCTACATTAGATTAGTTGTAGGGCTTTGGAATAGGTGTGAAATATAACTTTCCAAAGCTGCAAACAAACATAGAATATTGAGTTAGGGAGCGGTTAAATCCAATTGCTACATTTTGTCCTAGGAAGCCCTTATCACACAAGGGTAAAACATGAGGTCGCATTAAGACTAGAAGAGTTACTCACCCTACTTTGTTGGTCTTGGTGTAGATATTTCACGTATTATGGGGTTTTCTTGAAGGTATAACCAAGATTATATGTGGGAGTATTTCGAGTTGATTTTGGGCTAGATACCCTACCTTTGTGCATGGATTGGACTGTCGACTATTTCCCTGGGCATTATTTTTGTAGTTGGTAACCTTAGTGGCCTATATATTTATAGTATTTACACAAGGTGACTATGGAGGGGCAATTCTTCATGGTACCTGGAATCGACATTGGCCAAACTCACTCGGGCTCCTTGGAGGGTATACCCACATTTATGTGTGGGATTTTGCACTAAGGTGTAAGTCCAATAAGCAGGTCATCAATGTAACTTTTTCACCTGCTCTAACTGAGCCCCTTCTTACATTGTTCCCGCGACATTGGATTTCATCACCAACTATTGTGCTCATTGTGAGAAGGTTTTGTTTGCTTGCTTGCTTACTAGATTTCTAGGGTGTGTTGTTTGTTTTCTCTAGACGACTATAGGGTGGATCTATTTTTAATGGCATCAGTTCCCAGAATGACCAATGAGGGAACCCCTTTTCCAACGGAACCTTTTGTTTTTCCTTCTTACAAAAACATTGGCCCTCCTCACATCTCTACTTTGAGCCTTCCAGGTCTCACAATTGGATTACCGGTATGGTTTCTTTCCACTCAAGTAATCCTGAATGCAGATAGTGATTTTGTTGTAAGCACTTTCCCCCAGGAACATCAAACTCATGTTGATCCGTCACCTTCTTCACCTTCTTCACTTGCAAGGTCTTCTTCCATTTCATATTCTTCACCGAGTGAAAGCTCTAAAGCTAGTAACTCAGTGGATAAGAAGAAGTAGAAGAGGAAGAATAAGAAGAACAAAAATAAACAAGGGTCCAAAATTGCAACTGTTTTTGGACATGTTGGAAAGAAACCAGTTACTGTTGATCATGCTAGGAGTGTTGATGATGCCAAGATCGCCCAAATAACCCATAAGCCTAAGTACCCTTGCAGTCTTTGTAAGGGTAACCATCTTCTTAAGGATTTCCCTGGTTTATCCAAGGTTATAAAAGCATGGTCTACATGCCCTCACCAACCCATGTCATCAGCCTCTGAACAACATGTTGATGACCTCCCGTCAACTAGTCAAGATATCATTGGGAAGAAGAAAAGTAGAGTCAAGTTCTTGTGTATGTTATGCAGAGGGAGTCATCAAACTCACCTTTTCCCTCGTATGGACGAAGCCTCAAAATTACTGGAAGACATGACTATTTCAAAACTTCAACTTCTAGTTTCTTATCACAATATTACCCTCGACCCACTCGTAGTTGATGGAATGATCAATCTGGTCCCTTCATCAGTCGATATGGTTGTTCATGTAGTCAATTTGGTCATGTCCTTAGTTTCACCAATTGAAAAAGTGGTCGATCTGATCCCATCATCGGTCGATCCCACTCTCTCGTTAAAGAGTGTCACCCAAGAGGTTGATCCATTTCCACTCGTCGACCCCATTCTCCCCTTGGATAATGAAACCCAAGTGATCAATTTGATGTCATTATCAGTCAATCCTACTCTCTTGCTAGAGAGTAAACCCAATGCTTCCCAAATTTTTCTCATTGATATAGAATCTACCCTATTAGGGGGGATTCCTCCTTCTCCCATGGAACCCCCTCCAAGTAATAAGGCCATTATTTTTGATTGGGGTGCACTAACTGGACCTCGTCTTCCCTCTCACATTCCTTCCAAGATTATAGTATAAGTTTGTGGTTGGGACATTCCTCAAACATTGATAGATGAAGGTTCACCCATTAGTATTTTTTCCTCTATTTCTTGGCAAGCTTTGGGTTATCCTCAACTTGTGTCGATTACGTAGAATCTGTTATCTTTTAACAGAAGAAATAGTCACCCTTTATGAGTCCTTCCTCAGTTTTCTATCACTTTGGGAGGGAAAATTGTCTTTATTGATGTCATGGTAGTCCAAGACCCCTTGGATTTTGATTTACTCCTTGGGAGAGATTATGTCTATGCCATGAAATCTATTGTGTCCACTCTTTTTCATGTGATATATTTCCCGTACAATGGAAGAATGGTGACTATTGATAAACTTTTGTTTGTTGGCCCTGACTTGACCATCAACTCAATGACCTCCCTAAATGGTTCTTATATGCAGATGGTATTGCCCCCACCATAGGTTAATTATGTGGTGCTATCTCCCATGCCTTCAGTTGTCGATGTAGATGAGCCCCTCACTATAAGATCAATCTCTTATGACTTAGATCCGATAGTTGACTTGGTGATCTCTTCAGTAGGGCTATTGGAGCCTGATCTCCTTACCCCTATCCTGGCCCTCAACATGTGTTCCTTCCAGAGTTTCTTTCTTCCATCGAGTGAAGATCTCTTGGAGGCCATGACCAAGTTTTGTACCTTGACATGGTGTCCCTTCAGAGCTTTATCCTCTTGGAAGCCATGATCGAGAAGAGAGTGTTGAGCATGGTTTTTTGATTTCAAGATCATCAAAAAATGAAACTAGATTTGAGCATGGTCTTCTGATTTCAAGCTCATTAAAAAATGAAACCAACTTTGAGCATGGTTTTCTGATTTCAAGATCATTAAAAAATGAAACCATATTTGAGCATGGTTTTCTGATTTCAATCTCATTAAAAAAATGAAACCATCTTTGAGCATGGTTTTCTGATTTCAAGCTCATTAAAAAATGAAACCAACTTTGAGCATGTTTTTTCTGATTTCAAGATCATTAAAAAATGAAACCAGCTGTGAGGATAGTTTTTTCCTCTGTATAGCAACCTTGTTAAAAAATGAAACAGAGCTCACAAGCATAGTTCCTATTTCTGTGTCAAGATCGTTAAAAAATGAAACAGAGGTTTGGGGATTGAACCTGGATTCTTGAGCATAGTTCTTTTTCCTATGTCAAGATCATTAAAAAATGAAATAGTTTTTCCCCTTCTTCGATTGATTCAAGTACTTTGTTACATATAGTATTTGAAGCTTCTTTTCATCCTCCTATGTCGTTGTATGAATCGAAGCTTGGGGGGAAATGCTTTCAACTGTTGGACTTCATGCTGAAGTTATGTCGCTGACTTTTTAGGATGGGGGATAAGTACCAACCATCCCTGGATTATGCGTTCGTAAGTCGCAAGCATACTTTTCTATGGTTCAAGATTGTGTAAAAATGAAACCACCTACCTCAAGCATAGTTGTTTCAAGATAAATCCATGAGTGCAGACACAAACCGATCTCCCTAGATCCACCTGGATCTAGAACAAAACA
>CBVK0101220136.1:0-13579 GCA_900067695.1 Picea abies | reverse complement strand
GATCAATATGTTCAATAGCTAATCTATACATATGATCAAGGAGTTATGTAATAAAGTGACATCATCTTTATGGGAAAGGGACATATTACTGTATTGAATTAATTGAAAGTGAAACTTACAACCTGATCCTTGATGTCATAGGTCTCCTTTCGATGGCTCCTAGCTCTGACACACACACTTGCTCATGCATGAAGAAAATCAACTACTTTTAATGATCTTGTTGTTGTCTCTAGTTGTTGTAGCATCAGTCCTCCATACAGTCTTGCACCAACTCTCTAGTCAATCTCTTGCTAGCTTGCTTCTTGCTTAACCCTTTCCATGAGCAATCTCCTCAATATATAGGAGAAGATAAATTAGTTACTAGGATAGGAAATGATCCCAAGATATCAGGAAAACCAGTACTTAGATAATCATTCGCTAGCCAACTCATTCTTCTCGAAGATTCCCTTATAGAAGGCTCGAGAACTTCATATTTTTCCTCTTTAAGAAGATGTTCACACCTTAAAAATGAGGTACAGTGCGAACCCCTCACACTCCAGCTTAAAGCAGCCTGCAAGAATCAGGCATTCTCGCAGGCAAATATATAGGTGGACTGCGAACCTTCTTTAAAAACATGATTTCTGGAAGCAGACAAATGTAACTTTTTTCAGGAAAGTGTCCTTAATGAAGAGCTTGATTTTCCATCATCATAACATCATCACGATGACCAAAATTGTGGATAATAGAATGCCCCCCAAAGTCTGAGAGTGGAACTAGTGACAGTCGATGGGCTTTGTAAGCTGCATGTGTGTGTCGAGAACCAAGAGCACATCTAATCGGAAACCTGCAAACATCCAAGCATCGACAGACTATCATGTATACCAATTCCTGAGGTAGGCATTCCCATACTCAGATCATAGACTGATGACATCATAAAAAAGTTCATGGCCACCAATCATACACTGTGGATCCATGCAGTCATAATATAACATAGCCACCTGAATACACTGTAGATCTATGCGACACATTTTCAATCAAGATGACATAGCCATGAAACATACATAGTGGATCTACGTGTCACAAATTATACATACTCCATCACAAACTGGATCACAAAGATAATATCCAGGGTCTTCAATCTCATCGCCCAAAGTACGAATCGAACCATGTGATTACATGTGTTGAAGTCGAACATGGCAGAAACCACTTGATTACCGGTCATTGATACAATCGTTAACAAGTGCGAGGGAAATCACCATTGATGTCAATGAATCCCAAGGTACTATAGTACAATCCATCGAGTGTGAATAAATGAGTTGATGTCGAACATCTGACGGAATCTTTCGATCAAGGGTCAATGATGTAAACCCACTGTCGAAAGCGAGGAAACTTGCCATCGAGGCATGCAAGCTCCAAGGTACTAAATAATTTCTAAGTCTTGATTCTGGATAATGTGCCGAAGTCGACAGAACAAAACTCATCACAGGAGGGCCTTAATGTATCCCCCATCAATGACATGAAATGAGTAGCTGAGTTTGAAAGTGAAACAAAGTATGTGGCAATTGGACTTTGGACACAGGGAAGGCCAACATGGAGTGAAAGGATAACTGCAGATGGCCGACTCAAATAGAGGTTCCAGACAAACTGATCTTGAACATATGAATGACAGGACCAATGATTTGGCAGCATTGACTCAAATACGACACATGGAAAGACCTTTTTATCAAATCGAATGAGAGACAAATGGATTTCCCAAACTGGCTTCAAATGATGAATAGGGGGTGTCATGTTCAAGAGCGACACTTACTCCCAATCAATTCAAAGATGAAACATATCCCTTTCCCAAATTTTTTCCCCCACCATTTCTGGCAAGTACCTCTTTATTTTTACGCAAGCTTGAAGAGGATCACATATGCATGTTGATATAAGCTCATCCTTCGGACGAGTCCCTTGAATTATTTTTAATGAACCCTAGGAAGGAGTGGTTCGGTCCCATTATGGGTCTGTCAATGTTTTCTTAATGAGTCCAGAGATAGTAAACTCGAAGGTTTTTCAAGATTATAGAGTTTGGAAAAACACTTAAAAGAGAAATCTCTCAGTTCCTTTTTCGTACAATAGTCCAATGAGACTGAAAAAGGGTTAAACTATCGCTCGAAGGATGCATACTTCAAATAATTTAACGAGCATGAAAATAGCAAGATCGCTCGACAATCTTTTCATGTTTAGAGAGTATGAAAAGAGCTTAAAGAGAACTCTAGGGGGGTTCCTTTTTCGTGTAACCACAGCAAGCCTAGAAAAGTGATAAAACAACGCTCGGTCGCGTTCTTATGTTTTTTACAAGCGCAAGAATGGACAAAAGGCGCTCGAGGTTTTATGTCAAAACCATGACAAACAATTAAAATCACACCACACCAGGTAAAAATTTTGTTCATAATCGTCCATGTTTTTCACCTGCCAATTATTTCACTCACTTCCACATTAGTAATTAGGGTAAAATAATGAATAAACATAAAAAACCCACTTTTGACATAGTAAAAAGTAATTAAAATGAGTGAATAACCAAAATTACCATAACATTTCACACTTTTACCATTTGAGTCCAAAAACCCTCATTTTACCCTCTACCTTCGGCGTCGATTTCTGGGAGCTACGGGTGATCATTCGGCGAGCCGTCAATAGCATTTTGGTAAGTTCTCAATCCCTGATCTTTTCACGGTTCAAAATTATAATTTCATTGGTTAAAAGTCATGTTTTACACTAGTTTTTTGAACCCTATGTGCTTGGAGGCATTCTCGTAGGTGGCCCATACGAGACCTGCGAGAATGACTTATTCTCACAGGTGGGCCTTAAGGCGCCTACGAGAAGTTCGCACTGCACATAGTAGGCCACCTGCGAACAGCGCAGAATCCAAAATGTTTTGTAGTGTTTAGCCAATAAAAAAGTTTATTTCATGAATAAGATTATTAACCATATTTGTATGTGTCTTATGCAGGTTATTAACCACAATCATGGTGTTAGAGTGGCGGGAATGAGAGCATGAGGAGGACAATGCCAATGTAGAAAAACATCCTCCCACCATAGCTACACTGAGAGACTGTGGTCTCTTAAGGTATTTTCGTATCCTGGGCATGAGAGCCCAAGTTCGATTACTGGAGTACTTAGTCCGAATGTGGGATCCGGACCAACAAGTGTTCATCGTGGGAGCTCATACCTTGACTATTGACATCGAGGAAATCTATTTCTTGACTGGATTATCCAGGCGCAGGTCCTATGTTAGTTTGACCGGCAGCAGAGAAAGGGGTTTAAAAATGAGTGAGTATTGCAACCAGTACTGTGTGCCTGAGGCTGAATGAAAAAAAGGGAAAGTGGCAATTTGGGGAGTGACTGATTTGACTCTCCGCACCATTCTATTTACCATTGCTTGGATGGAGGGAAGTGTTGCTCCACATATGGCTCTACAAATCTATTTCCAGTATGCCATCAAGTGTACTGAGCCCCGGGTATTTAACTGGGCTGACGCAGTATTACGCAATATCAAGAAACAATTGACTAAGTGCAGGCATGGAAATCTGAAACAGTTTGGTTATGGATCATTGTCAGTACTTTCTTCCTGGAGAGAGTCCCTGTATTTCGTCTACAGGCCGAGTGGGATCTTCCCGGTCCTAGAGATCTGAGGATGTTGCGGTGGTGTCGACTCATGGCCTGACATGTGGCAGGTCCTATCGTCAAATATGACAGTGTTTTCTTCGACTGGTTGCAGAACCAAATGCTGATGGTGGATGACTACGCATATGCCGGGCTGGATTTTCAAGGAGATCTAGATTTAGCACTACCTGAGGATGCACAGTGGGGAGACCTAGGTAAGAAGTACACAATTTTTTGAGTTTTTAAATGTTTTTGAATTTTTTAACCATATTTAAATGTTTTTGTTTTATAGATTTACCCGAAGACTAACACCAAATACTTGTTGATAACACAGACATTGGACCATATAGACCTGTTGGCAGTTCTCCTATCCAGTGACGAGGAGAGGCAGCAGCAGTAGTTCCACAGTATGCTGAGGATTATCTGACAGTGGAGCAAAATTTAGAGGGTCTGATGGCAGACGTTCCAGATATGACTCTGGAAGAGATTCCCTGACGCGATCAATGTCACACTGTGGGGGTTTCTACATCTATGGGTAGACTTCTTCGCAGAGTTGCTAGGACATTAGTGTGTTATCGTGAACATTATCCTTGATGTCATTATGTAGAAGCTATGGGCTTCAATTTTTGATATTTTGGTCTTCGGACAAACATTTTGTAAAAACAAACTTTGATCGTTATATATATATACACGGCTTCTACCGGCTTACTTTACATTGTGTACATTTTACTGTGTTTGATTTATAAATGATTTAAATGCCTGTCCAATACATAATTAGCTAAAGCATCTGTCAATGTATTAAGACATCTAGGAATGTGTTGATATTCAATGTGATCAAAATGTCGTTCCAAGAGGAAAATCCGCAAATATACCCTTAATAAAGTAGGACTTCGAATAGAATATACATTACTTAGTTGTAGTACTACAAGTTGTGAGCCATGTCGGAAAAACAAATGACGAATTCCGAGAGAGATAGCATCAACCAGTAATTCAACAACGGCGCTATACTCTGCGATGTTGTTGGTTGCTCGGCCAAGACATACACCTCGTAAATATATAAGCTTGTTTGTTGTGGCATAGATTGCCCATGCAGCGGAAGCTAGGCTCCGAGTACTACGGCTAGCACCATCAGCGAAGCCAATATAAGGTAGCGAATACTCCGACATCTGGCAATCAAACACAACTTTACGTAAGGGAAGAGACCAGATAATGTCAAAAGAAAACTAAAATAAACACACACACAGTATGATACATAAAATACAAGTACTAGTGCACAAATGACTCATGCATAGTACTTCTTTAAGTACAACACATTTCTGGGTTCACTCAAAGGTACACCATCATAATCCACCAGCTCATACGCTCCTTTTTCCAAAACTTTGCTAACAATGTAAGGCCCATGCCACATTGGTTTGAATTTCCCAGCTCCTAAGACATCTTTATCTTGTTCATATAGAAGAACAAGATCTCCTTCAGAGAAGACACGAGGTTTGACATGCTTGTCATATTGTGCCTTAACGTTTCTTCTGGGTTTCTATTACAAGAGTAGTGTCACGGCGAGTCTCGTCTAATTGCATCAGATACAACAGATGTTCCTCTTCAGCAGAAGTATTAGGTAAGAGTTCTACAGCTAGCTTCAAAGACAATATTTCACATTCTATTGGTAGAATGGCTTCCATGCCATAAACTAATCTAAAAGGTGTAAATCCTGTGGTAGATTTAACAGATGTCCAATATGCCCACAATGTCGAGAATAACATCGTGTGCCAGCTAGTTTTATGGATTCCTATCATCCGTCGAATCATAGTTATAAGAACCTTATTGATGGCTTCGACCTGGCCATTGGCCTGTGGATAATAGGGTGTTGAGCTATCATGACGAAGGCCCAACTTCTCTGTAAGTTCAGACATCATATAATTCCTAAAATGACTACCGTGATTGGTAACGATAGCCTGAGGAACACCAAAACGAGTGATGACATGGTTGAAAAGAAATAACGCTGCAGTCTTTCCAGTATTATCGAATGTTGGCATCGCCTCGGCCCACTTAGTAAAATAATCAATAGCTACAATAATATAACCATGCCCCCCGGCCGAGTGAGGGTGACATGTCATGAAATCAATGCCCCATTTAGCAAAAGGACCGACTGAGACGACAGGATGAAGGGGAGCAGGATGCGACCGAACCTTTTGATTGTAGGTCTGGCAGGCATGACACTTCTGAACGACAGTAATGCAGTCCTTGAACAAGGAAGGCCAAAAGTAACCTGCACATAAGATCTTCTGGGCAGTAGCATACCCAGACATATGACCACCACATGCTCTTGAATGGCGGTCATTTAAATCTTTATTAGCTTCATCAAAAGTCAAACAACGCCGAAAGACAGAGTCAATGCCTCGACGATAAAGAGTATCGTCGAGGATAATATATTGACGTGCTTGATAACGGACACAACGGCGTTCGGCGCTAGAAAAAGCAGGCCAGAAAGTTTGAGTTTGGAGATATATAATGATATCTCCATACCAAATATCATTAGTACTGATAAGGAAAAGTGACTCGTCAGGTAACGAATCGACTGCTACTTTTTTCGTGGCAGTGTGGGGAAAATCACAAATTAACTCAGTGAAAACTAGGGATTTCTTTGACGTGGCGTGATTGAATTCCAAATTGAACTCATGGAGAATGACAATCCACTTGGAGTACTTGCCCCCCAACAATTGACGTTTCAATATATGTTGCATGGGGTTACAATGTGAAATCACTATAGTCTTCCTGGAGAGAATATAATGACGAAAACGTTGAACTTCTTGAACAACAACCAAAGCCAGTTTCTCAACATGTTGGTACTTGATTTCCATGGATGATAAACTTCTACTCAAGTAATAGATAACATGTTCATCGTGGTTATCATCCTCTTGAATGAGGACCATGCCGATAGTATACTCGGAAGCAGCCAGATAAAGAAAGAAATCCCGACTATAATCAGGAGGAAAAAGAAGAGGAGTTTTCATGAGGGACAATTTCAAAGCTTCAAAAGCATTGTTAGCAACCTTGTCCCAGACAAACTCTGAACCTTTCTTTAGATGACGTGTAAAACCCTGAGTAATCTCAGTGTAATTCAGGATGAAGCGACGAAGAAAGTTTTCTTTCCCCTGCAAACTTTGTAACTGGTGCAGTGAAGAAGGAGGAGGGAGATTAAGAATCGCCTCGACCTTAATAGGATCTACCCAGATCCCTTGACGTGAAACAATGAAACTGAGAAGACGGTCGGACTCTACGCAAAAAATGCACTTATGAGGGTTTAGACGAATGCGATAGAACCAACAACGAATGAAAATTGCTCGGAGATGATTAGGGTGATCGACTCGGCGTAAAGAATGAGCTGGCAAATCGTCCAAATAAGGTTGAACGATATGCTTTATATCGTGAAACGCATAAGACATAGCACACTGAAATGTAGCACCTGCGTTCTTAATACCGAAGGGGAGTTTCCTATAGGCGAAAGTACCCCAAGGACAAATAAAATTAGTTTTATGCTGGTCCTCAGGAGTGATGTTAATTTGATTATAGCCAGAGAATCCATCCATAAGGGAAAAGATTTCGCTGCCGACACAGTCATTGACAATCTGGTCGACGAAAGGTGTTGGAAAGTTGTCCTTTGGACATGCTTTGTTAATATCTCGGCAATCAACACAAACACGTATACTACCACCTTTCTTGTCAATCGGTACGGGGTTAGAAACCCATTCTGTCAAAGCCACGCGATAAATAAAACCGGCTTTGAGAAGTTTTTCAACTTCGAGTTTGATAGTTGCCGCTTTACGTGGATGGACAGGACGGAGGTGCTGCCGGACTGGTTTAGCTCCGGGATATGTCTTAATTTCATGCAAAAAAATAGTAGGTTCGATACTTGGCATCTCTTCGTAACTCCAGGAAAAGATATCATGAAATTCCTTGAACAAAGCAGTATAGGTGACAATTTCCTCTGGAGAACACGAAGCTCCAATGTGAAGATTTTCAACTATCCCAGGTTTAACTGAAATATCAATGGGTATCATGGGAGAAATATTGTTGAGGTTCCCTTCTGCAAACACATCATGTGTAGATCCGAGAACAATCGATATGACAACAACGGTCAACGGAGTCGAAATCCACTGGTAATTCTCGAGAGTGTGTTGTTCCAGAAATAGTATGGAACGATGATGCCCATCGTCCCAAGGTGTATCGGTCATGACGGACATGATCATCTCGTCAGTGGGGAAGATGACATGGAAAGGATTGGGAGACAACTCCTCAAGAGAGGGTGTAGAAGGTGTTGTCGATTGAATTGTATGATAAGCAGACTCAATCGGACTTAATGGCACGACGTTGCCGAAACGAGCATGATCTCCAGGATCAGGGACTATCCAAGGGTCAAAAGACACTGGAAGTTCATAAGGAACAACCAAGATCATATTAATCGAAGCAACAGATGGGCGTAGAATATCGGATGGTGGTGGTATGGGAAAAGTACCCATTAACGAAGAGTCTTTTAAGAGACCGACTCCAACATTCTCATAACCCGGTGGGGTTTTGGCTATGAACGACACATTGCCAATGCGAGTATCAGCATTAAAGAATGCAAGTTGATCAACTGTAACCACTTTTCCCTGGTGAGGAATATGTACGACATGGAAAAGGGTTGACACAATAGCACGCATAGAATAGACCCAGTTGCGACCAAGTAGAAGATTATAATCTAGGGCAACATCGAAAACTTCCACTTCAACTTGGATGGTCTTACCTTCAAGAGTAACAGGAAATGACGGAAGAACACCGTAAGGCTTAAAACTAGAGCCATTGAAGGCTCTTAAAGTATTTTGTGATTCGTTTAAAGGAGGAGAGCCAATGGCTTTCCAACAAGTAAAAGACATTACATACGTAGAGGCACCCTCATCAATAACAGTCCGACAATTGCTCCTGTCGGTGACAACAACTTGTATTTGAAATGCAAGCTGTGGGGGTAACCTTGGAATATGATCTTCCAAGTCAAAGACTATCAAATTTGTATCTGTGGGATCAATTCCACCGATAGCTTTCAACAGAGCCCTTCATTGTGTAGGACAAGACTGAAGGACTTCAAGGGAAGACATCACTGAAGGTGCCTGGGCCAGATCTTCAACAATGCTATAGTTCTGGGCCGCATGAGCATGAGGATTGAATGCCAATTTATTAACGACACCTTTCGAGGGTGGTCGTATAATTGTATCAAGGCTTGGTCATTCGAGATGAAGAGGACCGTTTGTGGGTAGATTCGGTGGAGAGGGTTGTACCAGATCAGGAGGTAAATCGTCAACCTTCTCCTTAGAAGGAGTATAGTCTTTAGGTCTAGTGGTAAGTGCAACATTGTCTTTCTTGGAATCACCAGTGTACATCAAAACATAGGATGTTGTAGAAGTAGAGGGTTGGTCGTGGATGACCAACGAAGCCTATTGTTGAGACGGGAAAGGTTGAGACAAGACTGCCAGCGTAGAGGGTTTTGGCGTTCCTTGAAGGAACTTGTTAACCTCGGCATGTCTCGGACAATCCTTCGTGTAGTGATCGTCACCACAGATAAGGAAAGGGTAGCGTGGTTTGCACTTATCCTGGTCTTCAACAGGAGGAGTTTTGGTTTGCTCATTCTGATTATTATTTTTACTCTCCTTATTCTTGCCTCTCCCTTTCTTAGATTTGTTCTTACCAGTTGACGTAGACTGAACAACATTCACTTCAGAGGTTTTACCGGCGGGAGGAGCAGGAGACAGAGCATTTTTAACATTAGAAGAGTTGGATTTAGGGGTTGTGTTTGAAACAGAATGTGATTGGGCATGGGTAGTACCAATCACACCATCGGCTACATGTGAAGCAGATGGGGTAGTTGAAGCGCTGGAAGTACCAGGACGAGGCAAGTCCAGTAATAGATTATACAGTATTCCTGTTTGCGAATAAACGAGATCAAGATACTGAGCATGACTTATCGCCTGCTCTTTTGTAAAAACACCACCCATAGTGATTTCCTTACCAATTTCGTTCACCAAAGATTTCGTAAACCATTCTGCCAGTAACTGATCAGGTAGTTCAAGCTTAATGAGACGTCACCTCCTTCGCCACTCATGAATATGATCTGATATATGAGTGCCCTTGGTTTGTTTGAAGGAAGTTAAAATCTCAGTCCCAGTATCGTAACGGATCGGTAACTGGAAGTGTGTGAGAAAGGCCATAGCAAGGGTGTGAAAATCATAAAAGAAACCTCATGGTAATTCAATGTACCACTTCACAGTAGCTCCAGTGAGGGTTCGTTGAAAAAGACGAAGATGAATGGAGTCATCCATCAACGAATTGGACAAACACCATAAATGAAAAGTCATGACATGATTATTAGGGTCCTCTCCCGCCTTGCCATCGAATTTCGGAATATCCGATGGAATCTTTGTAGGAATAGCAGGCCATTGGGGAGAGTGACAGATAGGATCGTTGAGAATCCTAGACAAATCGGGAAAATCCAAAGTAGCAAGAAAGGGAAACTGCTGATTCACTTGTGGGTACTGGTGACTTTGGAGTGGGAGCCCCTTTGGCAAACCAGTAGGACCGTATGCAGTCTACCCATAGAGGGAAGATCCTGGCTGATTCGGTGGTGGTTGGATAGGGTAGTAACCCCAAGGATTGTGACCTTGAGTCTGAGTAGGGACCTGAGGTTGATTATTTTGACCCAAACCCCAAATAGGATTAGTTACAACTGGATATGGTTGGCCTACAGGAGGGACAGTGGTCTGCCCCCTAGCATTTTGAGGAAAGTTTTGTAAAAGTTGATTCCAATACTGGGCCAACTGAGGAGGTATATTTTGTCCAAAAGGGGAGGTTGGTCCCCCTACCGTAGGTATAGTTCCACCCGGAAGTTGTGTGCCAACCATAGGTTGCGTGGTAACTATTTTGTGTCCAAGAAAAGGAAAAGGAACCATACCACCCTGTCTACCAATGGGAATCTGTAAGTTTGGTGCAACAGTCGAGATAATGCCAGTAGGATTAGGATTGCCAGAAGGAAACTGAGGGAGTGTCGGGATAAAATCAGGAATAGGATACCCAGGAAACGGAGGACCACCTGGAGAACCGACTGGGGTTTGCGGAGGTGTTGGATGGGAAACATTCAACAAAGGATTCAACGCATGGTACCCAGAAGGTAGATTTTGGTTAGCCTCAGGCATTCGTTGGGTATTAATAGGAGCAAGGGTAGTTGCAGGAATTGTGGTTTGGACACTCGTAGTATTCATGAGATGGACCATCTCAGGAGGGAGAACAAACTGGTAAGTGGTAGCTACAGGTGTAGTTTTTGTCTCAGGAGATACTGGAGGGTTGATTTCGTAAACCATAGGTGACTCAGTACCGAAAAGGACTCGTCGAAAATCACCTGACCAAAAAGGATCTTGTCCTACTACACCGTGAGAAGGCCCAAAAGTTGATTCAGAAGATGTAACAATGGCTTCTTTAGAAGGATTTAATCGCCCAACAGGTCATTCACCACGACGAATGTGATAGTTCTCTATAGTATTGGTAATTCGAAAATCTCCTAGAGGATCAGTGCGTTCTACCTGTGGATGTGGTGTAGAAACGTCTTGGACTTCACTTATGTCCACGTGTGGTGGAGTAATAGCGGGGATTTCACTCTGACGAGGAGAGCCCTCAGGGGTACCCTCAGGTGTTGTTGTATGCAAGGGTTGTGAAACGTCTGTATGTTCCGGGAATAAACCTTGCATCCTACGTGAACGTCATGGGGGAGAAATTGTAAACAAGTAACAAACGTCGCAATGAAAATCCTATGGTCAACTTCGAGAAACAAACAACACACACTAGCAAACAAAATCTAGAAGAAATCACCAAGAAAACAATACCTTCTAATTTCGAAGCCACTAGTTGGTGATTAAATCTAACGTCACAACAATGAGACAAGAAGGGACGGGGCTAAGGTGGAAAAGTTATGTTGACGATCTGCTTAACAGACTTATGCCCTGGTGCAATCTCCCACACATAATCGTGGGTATACCCTCCAAGGAGCCTAAGTGAGTTTGATCAACGTCAATTCCAGGTACCGTGAAGACTTTCCCCTCCACAGTCACCTTAAGTAAGAACCTAGAGAGATAGGCCACTAAGGTCACCACAAACAATAGTACAGCTTGGGGGAATAGTCGTCAGTCCGATCCACATGCAAGGGCAGGGTATCAAGCCCAAAATCAACTCAAAGGCTTCCACTCATAATTGTGGGTATACCTCGGAGTGATCCCCATAATATGTGCAATCTCTACACCGATGTCAACAAAGCAAGGTTAGTAACTCTGCCAACACCAATGCGACCTAGTGCTTGACCCTTGTGTTAGAAGGGCGTCCCAAGACTCTATGTTGCAA
This sequence comes from Picea abies, assembly GCA_900067695.1. NCBI lineage: Eukaryota > Viridiplantae > Streptophyta > Pinopsida > Pinales > Pinaceae > Picea > Picea abies. Next base: position 1,540 of record CBVK0101220136.1, on the reverse strand, counting down.
ATGGAATTTAACACTCTCTAACTCAAGATGCTATTGTGTGTTTTGTGCTTTTGGAGAGTGTATCTCTCTTCCTACTCCAAAGCACTAGCCTAACTAAATGTTGGTGTAAAAGAGCCCTAGAAAAGAGTTACTAGATCAATTTTAAGATTACGCAATGTTTTTAGAAAGCTGTTGTTTACTCAAAGGTAACGGAAGTGAAACTCGTGATGTATGACTCTGACCCAAATAATGCAAGGATAATGATGAAATATTATCCTTTTCATTCCATGAATCCTAGTTATGGGAGAGAGAGAACATTTTCCGAATCAATCTCAATACTACAATGCAAATGCAATGCTTAATTTCCTTTCAGATGTCAATGCAAACAATCATGTATTAATGAACAATTTCTATATGTCTCTTTCAAATACTTCAATAAACTCTAAAATTTGATTTTCCAATGTTTTTGAAAAGACAAAAAAAAAATCTTGAAAGAAAACTCGTTGTTCACTTTCCAAGAAGAACTCTGATTAACAAGAAAAGAAAATCAAATCGAAAATAATCAAACGATAACAACCAAACCAATACTTTCAACGAAAGTAAAAATAGAAAGCAAACCAATGAGTTCCTTAATGCAAATGAAAAATGTTCTTTCGAACCACCAAGCAAATGAGAAACACAAAGCACTTAACTCTCAACCAATCACTGGTTCTCAGCCAAACAGACACACTCAACTCCAGAAGCCAGAGAAGAGGAAAATGCCAATAAGAGCCAAGAAATGAAAGTCAAGCTACAAAGGGCAAGAAAGACCTTGAAACCCTAAATTTTTTCAACCAAGCAAACTACAGTAAGAGGTGTATAAGTCAATGATCCAATAAGCCAAAAAGGCGTACTTCAACAAGTCTGAGCAGTTGAAAAAGTCAAAACCCAATTCCAAAATTTTCAAAAATCTTGCTCGCAGGCAACCAGTGTTACACAGTGCGAGAAGATAGGATTCTTGTAGGCCACCTTAAAGCAAGGTGCGAGGTGTTCGCACTGGACCCTATATGCAGGATGCGAACTTAACTGGTTCTCACAGGCTATCAATGAACACAGTGTGAAAACTCCTAAAGATAATAAAAATTTTGAAAATGCAAGCAAAATTCAAACTGGCTTATAGACCCAGAAGGTCTCTTAGCATATCCTGAGGACTCAGACACTGACAAAACAGGAGAAAAATGCAAATAGAGCAAATGGCCACAGAAAATTCAAAAAAACATAAAGAAAAAAGGGATAGGTCCCCAGTAGAGTCGCCAATTTTGTTTCAGGATAAATCCGTGAGTGCGGACACAAACCGATCTCCCTAGATCCACCTGGATCTAGAACAAAACAGGACAGAATAATACACTTTCCCTAGATCTAGACTATTGAATGAACTAATAGGTAAGGATTATGGACATACCTTATGAACGCTTTCCTTAGATCTTTGTTGTTCCAAGCTTCGCCCCAATGCTCTTGTGTCGTTCAAATCACAACAGTACAAACCAATCGAAGTGAAGGCGGATCAATATGTTCAATAGCT
>CBVK0101220113.1:0-12086 GCA_900067695.1 Picea abies | reverse complement strand
ATCAAACCCTCTTGTTTTGGTTATATTTTTATTCTTGAGCTAGCCGTTTTGCCGGGAAGGAGGAGAGAGCACGAGGCCTTGCTTTAGCAACATCGGAGTGAGCCTCTCTCCCCTAGGGTTTTGATTTTGAGGCCTTGCCTTTGCAACACCTCAAAACTCTTTCCTCTAGTCCTTGAAATCTTGCCTCCTTCAACTCTTGCGTCCTTCACTTATGACTCCATTAAACCCTAAGGCACTGATTTGAAAGTCCTCTAACATTGAAGTGAAGCTGATCAAACAACTCTCTAAATTCTTTAAATTTTAAACCCTAACCTGCTAACCCTAAGTTGCCGACGTCATCATTGGTTATTTCATCTTTAATGCAACAACATCTTGTTCTAAAAGCAATTGAATGATGGTTTAGGCATTAATTGAATGAAGTGTTGATTTGTTACATTGAATGCCACATTGTCCCAATATTTATTGGTGAAGTGTTGTATCTTTTCATTGCTATTGATAAACATTGACTTTGTCAACATTTATTGCTAATTGCTTATATATATAATTATATTCATCAGATAGTCTTATGAAGTACTAACCCATTGAAATATAGCTTGCATATATCAATTTGCTGTTGTTTTGTTCCAGGCAGGTGTTCTTCTTTGGAGATTTACTTTATTATTGGCTGTTTAGCCGAGACTATCTGTTTGGTGGTGATCTGTGAGGGGGGATTCTTTACCCTTGTCTTGATATCCTTTAGCCTCCTCAAAGCCCCAGGTCACCGGGGACGTCTCCCCTGGGCCTCACCTCCCTAAAGAGAAAGAACCATCCCATTGTGGTGACATTGGGTGGGATAGATTCCTGTTACACCAGTTTGGGCCTTCTATCTTATAGCCTTTTCTCCTAGCTACAAACTGTGCGATGACATTTTGGCGCCGTTGCCGGGGAACACTGAGTCAATTCTCCTAAAAAATGACATTTTTTTGGAAAGCCTTGCCTCTAGAGTTTTATCTTACAAGCTTACCCGACGACTCCACTTAGGGTGTTTTCCCTTATCTTTTGATAATTTCAAGAAAATTATCTGGCGACTCCACTGATGACGAAGCCAACAATGACTTCACAATGGGATCCTAGGAACTACAAGCCTTTAGATATGAGCAAAATCCCAGGATACCCACGACCAATGCCCTTGATATCCGAAAGATGGCTCCCTAAATTCACTGATAGCGATGGGGAGAGAGTTGACTTTCATATGGATGAATTTTATTCTTATTTTAGACTCCATCCTGTCGATAATGATGTCGAAGATGTAGTGATGAAACTTTTTCCCACCACTCTTCGCGGGAATGCTAAAAAGTGGTATGATGACCTTCCTGATGCTAGCATCACGTCTGTGAACCAGTTGGAAGAAACCTTTCTCGAAAAATGGGGTATTCAGTCAAAAGACATCTTAGTACTACTAAAAAATTTTGAGCATATAAAACAAACTGAGAATGAAACCCTCTGGAAGTTCCAGAGTAGGTTTGAGCGTGCTCTATGTCAGATTCCTGGAAGCCATCGCCCTGAACAGCAGTACATTGTCCATCTCTATACCCATGCGCTTTTGGCACATCTGGGTTTGCCCCTCAGTAAAGGGAGCCCAAGCACGCTCAATGAAGCTTTTGGCATGGCTACAAGAATTGAACGAAACATCTCCTTGTCCGGGATAGAAGACCTCTTTACTTCAGAAAGTTTGTTTACCCATGAGAACTTTATTGATGATATCCACGATGAATGGAAACAAACCATCATTCAACATAGGGTTTTTGAAGATATGGCTGAGGAATTAGAGCCTAAGCAAAGTGATGGAGTATCAACCTGTGCTCCTCCTTCTGATGAGGTCATCCAAAAACTTATTTCTCCTGCACAACAAAAGGACGATGAGGATGAAGGGGCAACTCATGAGGATAAGATAGTAATGCATATTGAAGATACCCAAGTCCTCAACACTCCTGCACAAGATGAAACAGTGAGTTATCCTCCTCCCCAAAATTTTGATGATTTTCTACTTTATGATTTGGGAAAAGAGGAGGAGATAGATGAGCATATGAGTGTTTTCAATCCTTCATGTTATGATACTGATACTGCCATAGTTGATATTGATGAGTTCATACATGTTGGAAGACGTAAATGGGACGTAATTGGTTTTGGTATGGACCCCATTTATGATATTGAGAATCATTCTCAACTGTTGCCTTTACAGTTATCGCGACATATTATCTTTGATTTTGACTAGTGGAAACATGGAGATGATATATTTACTGATTCTCCCCAAACTCCCAAGGTTGACCTATTACCGTGTTTTCCTGATGATTTTCGATCTTACCTTGAGTGTTTTGATGAGTATTCCTCCGAGCACTTGGATTCATTCTATTTAGAAGATTATCAACCACCACTGTGCTCAGATTTTGTTGGGAGTAAGAACATTGTTTGCCTAAAGAAGGATTCTCATGACATCTTTCTCCAGCCACCTATTATTACTTTACCTTGCTGTTTCATTAAAGGTATGGTTGGGAATTACATCTTTTGTATTGAGTTTCCTCTGAATCAAACCCAAGGAACCAAGGGTTGTTTGAAAACTACAGATTTGAGTCTGTCATCTCAATTTTTCAATTTTCCCTTGAGAATTTACTAGTCGTCTGATACATCCTTGTCAATCCTTTCCCAGACTTCAGAGTGTGAGAACGTCCTAGGTAGCCAGTATGCAGATCTTTTGAGTCAGTATTCTGAACCTTGGGCTTTTCATGACCCCTTCTGGAAGTGGATTGAGTGCTTTCCTCAGAGATGGACTTGGCAAGATTTTGTCCCACCCACCCGCCTCCATGAGTTAGACTTTATGATTTCCGATGATATGATATATGCTCTAACCCATGTCATTTTTGTGCTTGATTTGTCACTATTCTGGTTTATGATGAAGCACAAAGGCAGGTATTGTGGGACGTTGTTGGATTGGCTTCACTGGTTGTTTGACTACACCCAACATCCAGCCAACAGGTAAATACAGGTAAGTAGTTTGTTTTACATTATTGATTGCTTTATTTCAGTATATACATATACATGTATGCTTGGGTGGCATTACCACTCCAATTTTGTTAATGATGCTTCTATTGAGATCAAGCAGGTTTGCAGTATGCTAGATATGTTGAGGTTCTCATGCGTTCTACGGTGAGCACATGTCCCCGAGTTGGAGCCAGATGTTATCCCCACTTTTCAGGGATAACTAGGAGATCATGTCTCGAGGCCCACAGGTCCTAGACATGGAGTACCGAGAGCAGGATTGACCTGAGCATGGCCCTGGGGGGCCCACCTTTTCTTCTTCCATCATCTCTATCTTGTCGGCAGTAGTAGCATCCATCACCATTGGCTTGGTCCTGTATCAGAAAAGGTTCTTGCTCCATGAGGTAATTAGTCCAGGTATCATGGTATGTGTCACTTTTGATCATTAAAACCTTTAAATATATGCATCTGATTCCTTTTATTTCTAACGACTGCTTGGATCTTACATTCGCCCACTTGACCATGTTTGGGGGGATTGACAAGGTGCCCTAGCAAGCCCGTGTCTGTAGGTTTTGGTTTTCCACTGGGGGGACTTTTGAAAAGCCATCGTACCGCTCGCATCATAACACCATTGTTCCATCTTATTTCCCGCTCACTTATCCCATTCCCCTTGTCCGGGCATTGGGTTGACCTTTCTTCAAGATTGCACCTTGTCTCGTGGGAAGAAGGGGCTAAAGGCCCAGAAGGTAAAAGCAAGCTGGTAAGAGATAAAAGCCTAAAAATAGAACCTCGAGATGCTTCGCCCAGGGATCCCTGAGAAAGCAATAAAAGGCTTCTCAGCAAGAAACTAGAGGGACCCGGAAGAAAATAATAAAACAAGACCTAGTCAGAGGATAGGGGGTCTCATCACGAGCCAACCTATTAGGTCCATGGGTACCTAGTTGCCACCAGCTGGTTACCATGCCAGGGTAGTGACCCTTGGCTGCATGGCCAAGGGAAAGGGGGTCTCATCACGAGCCAACCTTTCATTTCTGTGAAAGTACTTGTGGGTAACGCTGCCACCACTGGTCACCACACCATGCCAATGTCCCCTGATTAGCTCTTGAACAAAAAGAAAAAGAAAAGCAATAAAAAAATAAAAGAATAAAAGCAAGAATGGGCTTGGAAAGAGTGCATCTATGACAGGTACAACTCGCCTTCTACAGAGGCACCCACAGTTAACACATTGCAACCTCGGCCCTCACTGCACCGACATGCTTGGACTTCCCTTAACCACATCACCCACTCACATGGTTTTGATGAGGTTTTATTCTAGGAACTCACCTTTTCTGATGGACACTAGCCCAATAGAACGTTTTGTCTTTTCCTCCTGATTTGTATAGCAGGCTTGTGTAATGTCTTTGAGCTATTGACAGATGTATTAGGGATTTTATGCATATGTTTAATAATATTAATGATGATATGTGATTGACATTGCTATGATCCCTGTGATTGATGAGCCCATGGAGGGCGTAGATTTTGATGTGCAGGACCATGCCTGACGGACAGGTACCATTTGGACCGGTACACATGGGGAGATGATCAGTTCAGACCTCCATGGGGCTGAAGAGCCGACCAGATGGATGCTGAGACCCCATTAAGGGGCAAAGACAGGGCAAAGGATGATTAGAGACTTTGCACTAGAGAAGAAGAGAACGTTCCACCAGAGGCACCCCGACACCACCAGAGGCACCCCGACATTGCTTGGCCTAGGGGGATTGACCCACTTTCAGAGGGACGTTGGCTCTAGATGGCCCGGGACGTCACCAGGAGTCTTCTGACATCATCATGAGCATGTTGGCAGATGGACAGGGTAGTTGGCACATGTGGCAGCTTGGAGGAGCCCAATGAGGGCTAACGTCTTGCTTTCGGAGGCTACATTTGCCCTAATAGGGGCTAACGTCACCCTAGGAAGGGGTGACGTCTTACGCTTTTGCTTGATTAAGGTTTTAGTTTAGCATTTTGTGTAAAAACAATATTGTTTTGGTATTTTGGCCTTGTCGGCCTTTTTATGACCTAAAAAGTAAATTAGGTCATTGATACACTATATATTGAGGGTTTTCACTCTCATTTTAGGATAAGAGATTCACTCCATAAGGACTGAAATTTGTGCCCTCTCTTGGGTATTTGGCTGGATTAAGTGATGCGCATTTGTTGAAGGAGGTGATTTTTGGCATTTATGATGTTTCTCTTGAAGGAAGGTGTTACAACTAGGGTTTGCATGGTTATTTCTTGATGAATTATAAGTATTTTTCTGCAAAACTTCTTGAATGAATGGTTGTAGTTTAATTTCTTGCATGTGTTTATGAATTTTGCTGAATCAAAACCCTAGGTGACAAGCACACAAGTAGGTCCTTGTCTCATGTCCCCTGATAGAGAAACTTTCAACCATTGAAGAAGGAAGAAAGAGCCTAGCCGTAGCTACACTCCTATTTCTTCTTCCTCTTTGCTAGCTGTACCAATTGAAAGCCAAGAAGAGTGAGACGTCCCTGGCCTAGGTCTACTGCACTAGGGCTGTACTCTTTCTAGGGTTTGTTGAAAGGCCTTGTTGTAGCAACACCTCACCTCATCAAACCCTCTTGTTTTGGTTATATTTTTATTCTTGAGCTAGCCGTTTTACTGGGAAGGAGGAGAGAGCACGAGGCCTTGCTTTAGCAACACCGGAGTGAGCCTCTCTCCCCTAGGGTTTTGATTTTGAGGCCTTGCCTTTGCAACACCTCAAAACTCTTCCCTCTATTCCTTGAAATCTTGCCTCCTTCAACTCTTGCGTCCTTCACTTATGACTCCATTAAACCCTAAGGCACTGATTTGAAAGTCCTCTAACATTGAAGTGAAGCTGATCAAACAACTCTCTAAATTCTTTAAATTTTAAACCCTAACCTGCTAACCCTAAGTTGGTGACGTCATCATTGGTTATTTCATCTTTAATGCAACAACGTCTTGTTCTAAAAGCAATTGAATGATGGTTTAGGCATTAATTGAATGAAGTGTTGATTTGTTACATTGAATGCCACATTGTCCCATTATTTATTGGTGAAGTGTTATATCTTTTCATTGCTATTGATAAACATTGACTTCGTCAACATTTATTGCTAATTGCTTATATATATTCATCAGATAGTCTTATGAAGTACTAACCCATTGAAATATATCTTGCATATATCAGTTTGCTGTTGTTTTGTTCCAAGCAGGTGTTCTTCATTGGGGATTTACTTTATTATTGGTTGTTTAGCTGGGACTATCTGTTTGGTGGTGATCTGCGAGGGGGGATTCTTTACCCTTGTCTTAATATCCTTTAGCCTCCTCAAAACCCCAGGGCACCGGGGACGTCTCCCTTGGGCCTCACCTCCCTAAAGAGAAAGAACCATCCCATTGTGGTGACATTGGGTGGGATAGGTTCCTGTTACGCCAGTTTGGGCCTTCTATCTTATAGCCTTTTCTCCTAGCTACAAACTATGCGATAACACTGCCCACACAATTTGTAATTGAATTGTTGCCAGTTTGTTCCATCTTCAGGTTCCCCATACTGCCAAAATGGGTCCAAAGCCTTTGGCATATTTTCTATGGATATGGACAGCTTCAAAATTCAATCCCAAGGCACGAAAAACACAAGAAAATTGCATTAAACCCCAATAGAAAAAAAATAACAGCCTATTGGTTTAAAAAGTCAGACCTCTAGATTAGATTATGACCAATGAAAAGTGACAATACGAGGGTGAATAAAAATTTAATATTAAGGTTCAAGCTTGTTGGCCCATTAAAAACTAAACCCTTACATTGTTTTATGGGCATGAAAATCATGGCAAAATGACAAAAAAAGAAGCAAAATGTAGGCAAACAAAGAGGCAAGCAAACATGCATAAATCTATGAAAAAAATAGCATTAACATGGTGGGATTTAAATACATACCTATGAATGGAAGATTCAACATCAGTTGGAAAATGAAATTGAACCTTTCCTCCACTAAAAAATCTTTGATGGTGATGGTGATGATGATGGTGATGATGATGGTTGTTTAGCTATCTCCAGATTCTCCACAATGATTGATGATGACCACAAACCCCCCTCCTCCTTCCTTCTCCAATAGCCGAAAAACACAAATGACCAAAAAAAAAACTCCAAAACTGCTTTTAACTCCATGGTTTCCGTCGGGTGCCAATTTTTCCTATCGTGGTACAAAAGATCAGAAAAAATCACGATTTTTACTCGTTAAAAAAATCGTGATTTTTTCAGGCCAAAAAAATCGGCAGCTCAAAAAAATCACAATTTTTTTAAACATTGGAGAAAATCATCGATGTTATCAACACTGGTTTAAACCCAACTACCTATTGGCTATCTGTCTCTTTGTTTTACTTAATATGTGTATTCTTCTTCATCCTTGTTTTCGCTGTTCTGCTACCACTTTAGATAGGAAGTTATTTACAGTTTGTGGTACTGATAAGAATGACACTCTATTTGCCATCTCTTTTTTGGTTGGGATGGCAACCCAGAATATTGTAAAAATCCCTAGGATAAAGGGTAGAAGATCTGGGTTCTTGTTAATCATCTGCAATGTTTTAGACAATGTGGAAGGGTTTCATCCAGAGGATTCTGACTTGGCTTGGGTTGGTTGGATTCGACATTTGGTTTTTGTAAATTACTTGTAAGTTTAATACAAATCTCCTCTTCATTTACCCAAAAAACACTAACAAACTCTAGCACTGAGAGTAGAAAATAAAGTTCCTAGATGGTTGAATAAGCCCATGTCATTAGCATCCCAATTTCAGTTCTGTACCAAAGTGCTTGTGGCTACACATGTTTATGATTCCTCTTGTTAGGTCCCCTGGACAATTGCTTATTATCAACAAGCTATTGTTCTTTGCTCCTCGTAGGTGAGAATGGGTGGAATATTTGTTGTTTTTCAAGACATGGGTAGGCTTGGTGAGATAGATTTTTCTACCCATGGACAAGGCCTCCATGCTAAGTGCATTGTTAGGGCCATTGAAGGTAGGGAGGTCTAGAAGATTCTTCTACATTAATGTTTAACTATATGGTGATCAATTCAAATAAAACATTTCCTTTAATGACCACTATATTTGGTGGTCTCCAATCCTTCCAATCAATTGTAAGTTGTTTGTAGACAGTCCTTTGTTTTTGGTTTCTTACCTCTTTGAAAAGGGAATTTATACTGTCAAGTATATTTATTCATATCTTCAAGGATACTCGGTTTCCTTGGTTGAGATAAAGCCTAAAATTTCATTTTAGGATGAGAGATTCAAATAAAATTATCCGGGATAGAATTAAGTATTTGAACCTTGGCATACTCTTCCACAGGTTGGGAGTCAAAAACCATTGTAATTGTTGGAAATATTGGAAATGGTCTTACTCCAAACGCTTCTAGAGACACAAACCTTTCAATCCTTACCAGTGGTTGAGGAGGTATCTTGATTGATGTGATATTAAACAGACCTTGGAAACTTGAGTCACATGCCTCAACTTCGACATATAGGCTTCTGTCTATGTGGGAAACTATAGTTGCACCTGGAAAATCTTACTTCACTTAGTCTTTGGTTTATAATGGCTTGGCCCTAGGAAAGTCTCTTGCTCTTCTGGGATGCCTTCCTCCCTGTGTTTATTGTGGTTTGATTTGATTCAAATTTGTGTTCTAGTTGATATGTCCACTCTTAGGTCCATTCAATGAGACACAACATGACTACCATCAGTTGACCTCAAAGTATATTTGTTTTTTTTGTTATGAACTTTGATGTGCTAGGATTTTCATATTTAAATTTTGGAATTATAGAGATTATTTGAATCGATATATCATATAGTTTTTAGCAATGCAGACCTACATCAAGGGAACCTTTTGAATCACTTTGGGTTGCTTCTGAAAACATGAATTTAGAGCACATGAAGCCATTTTACTATCTTCTTGGAAAGAGGACAATGACAGACTAACAAATTGATCCATTTATAAATGAAAGAACCCAATGCAAGAAAAGTGCATGTTGGGTTCTTGGAACAGTGATTTTGTTATACTATTGTTCCCACTTGATTAATTCTTCTATTAACGTTTTTTTTTTAACATAAAAAGGGAGAAAATTATATATTAAAAAAGCCGCGCTGAAGCTAACGACAAAGTACAACCTTCAGAAACATCAATTTGCTATCTATACTAAGGTAAAAGAGAACCAACATTTCCAGGTTAGCTTTTTAAAACCAAGCCCAAGACTTCCCTGGATTCAAGCTTACTACTTCCTGCTGGCAAGAATATATCCTTACAAATTGGTTACATAAGAAAACGCAGAAGCAAAACATAATTAACAGACACGCCAAGCTATCTCATCGCTATATATGATGTTATCCAATGTTCGCTGAGAGCCCCTTGAGATTCCTAATTCCGCTTCTTTCTCTCTAGAATTTCTGTTTGATTTCCTTCCTCTTATTAAAGGGGGAGAAGGACATGGATTCTTCTTTAAAATTTCTGTGAAGGAGGGAGATTTAGGATCTTCTCCCTCCCGAGAATCACTAATCTCCTTGTCCACTGAAGGGTTTTCGTGGGGAGCAGCCAAAACCCCAATTGGAGACCTATCCACAGGATCTGGAACTGGATCCTCCCCATGTGAAGAAGCATTTCCCCGAAGCGAGGCCTCATTTCCTGTAGCTGAGATTTCTGGTTTCTTTCGATCTTTATTGGCTGCTTAGAGTTGATCCCTGGGATGATATGCTTAGGATCTGCCTCCACAGAGCCCTCTGTTTCCACATCTTGAGATTCCAGTGCTTCATATCTATTATTGGAGGGAATAGATGGGCGAGCTTGAGACCTATGATTGGGCTGAGCTCCCTTGGGCTGCTGCTTCTTATGCTTTCTTGAAACCCGTTTGAATCCCTGGTCCGCATTCTTCTGCAATGGATGAGTTTCTTGAGCTTTGGGGCATCTTTTGGCGAAGTGCCCATATTCATGATAAATGTTACATTTGAAAGGAACCTGCTCATAGTCAAGGGCCTGAAGATGACTCCAACTATCCAGATTAAGTTGAATCCCCTCTAGCAGCCCCTTAGAAAAATCCATATCCACACATATTCTGGCGCATGTGTAAAGATTGCTCTTAGGCTCAAAATGGGTTATAAAACGACCCAATTTATTCCCAATAGCTATGAAGTTGACTTCACCCTAGAAAACAAGAGGGAGGCGTGGAAGTCTAATCCAAATAGGAGCATAAGAGATCTCCATGTTTGGGTTGAAGTCGAGGGTCCAGGGAGAGAGAAACAATCCCTTGGAACCCATGAAGTAAGGCCCAGATCGGAAGACATGGTCCCGATCTTCAATGGTTTTAAAAAGAAATACATAAAGCTTTTCCCACAATAAAAAGCAAAGGGGTCTTGCTCAGGCCAATTCTTGGAAATCCATTCCATGACAATCCAAGGACTAGGCCAAAGGCTCAAAAACTTACAGACTAGACCGCGCTCTGACAGGATGATACATTTCTGACTTGCCATAGAGTGCCCCAAGTCCAGATTGGGGATGAAATCGACCCTTTTGGCAAACATGCCCTCGCTAGTGGCAGCAGAAGGGGGAGGTCCGCCCATGATGCACACGAATGATCCAACAAACACAAACGATGCACCAAAAAACACAAACGAGTCTCAACAAGTAGGATCGACAATCGTCTGTGACCAAGAGCCATTGCCGACTCACCTCAATGCACCAACGATCAGGGTGGCGGCTAGGAGAAACCCTAGCCGCAGAGAATGCCCGGACGACTATGCCTCCTTTTTGAATGAGTGTTTTGCTTATAACTCAACAAATTATCAATCTCTTCAATTAACATTTGTAGTAAAACAGAAATAGGAGATTAACATTGTTCTGCATAAATTTATGAGGATGTATAGCTTCTAATTTTAAATATTGATGCAAGATATAAGATACAAAATGAACACTTGCAATCTTGTGCCTGGCAACAACGTATTTAACTTAATTTTAGTTTATATATTAATGTTCATTGATGGCAAAAATGGCCAGTGGGGAAGGAAAAAGCTACATGAATAGAGGATGCAAAGAGAGTGCATAGTGCATCTCCGACAATGTAAACTATCACAGTAGAACAAGATATGAAGCTTTAAATTTCAAGAAAGACAAAAAGAAGAGGAAGACTGGAAAAGATCATGAGAAAGAGCTTGATTTCTGGAAGCAGTTTCAATCAGTTACTCTTCTAGCATTCAAGGTCATGAAGAAATTGGTGATAAGGTTCATGTTGATCTCTGATTGAGGTCGTTGAAGCTTATGTTGCTTGACTGATCTCCTAAATATGGTTCGATCACAAGATCTTTTATAGCAATGGCCCATTCAATGTCTGAAAGTGTGAGGTGATTAGACTAGAGTTGGCAATGTGGGATGATCTAGTGTTGAGGGCTTTATGTCGAAACTCAAATTCCTTGCAGATAAAGAAAGCCAAACATTTTTCGTCCCTGTGCTCTATAAAGTCTTCAAAGAGCCATGTGAATCTCTAAACAGGTGGTGGTACCATCCATGAATTTCATAATAAAGAGGGCACTGAAGATGGAATGATTTTCAAACATAGGCTGTCGATGACAAAGTCTACATGTATGTTTATCATGTGTAATTTGGTGATCTGACTGCATCTGAAGTTTGTGTGAACAAACTCAAATGATGGATATGTACTAAACGGACTCTCAGGCAGCACAGTCTCATTCTCTTGAGATACTTTGGAGTCTGGATTATTCCATCCTTGAGGCACATATAAAATTGGAAGTAGCGAAGGAGCTTAGGTGTTAAAGGCTCTCTTGGAGCTGTTCGTGTTGCCTTCATATAGGCTTTCTAGGTCTCCCCATTGATACCTTTATTAATTTCCTACTTGGTGAGACGAGGAGCATCAATAGAAAACCCTAGAGGGAAAGGGTCTCTTTATATCAATATCCAACAGTTGGATAAGAGTAGATCATCCCATTGATGATTGAGCCTCCTGTTAACTCCCAAAATAGCACCGCCATTTTGGTCGGGTTCTATGGTGGATAGCATGGCCATTGATAGT